>JAQIXP010001997.1:0-16368 GCA_034700285.1 Proteroiulus fuscus | reverse complement strand
TAGTACCATTTAGTGAAGGCCTAAATGGTAAAAGGGGTGGCACAGGGCATGCACAAACTTATTTTGCCTCGACTATAGACGCATTTAGGTTTTAGTAGGCCAATAGCCTATATTATTTAATTTATTAAAAATCTATTGTGCAAAATGTGATATTTTTTGAGACAACATTCAGAAAAGTCGAGTGTGCCATCCTATCTTGCAATGGACTAAACTATTTTGTGGAAATTTAGATTTTTAGGCCAAAAATGTTCAATCTGTTTACCCCAAAATGGCTGGATTACTTTAGTTTTTATCTTGGTCTAATTGAAAACAATGGCGCCATTTATTATCTAGCCTTGCTGATCCTTATTTTGCTAAAGACACCAGAAAAGCCTAAAAGAAAGATCCCTTTTCACTTAAACCTGATCACAAATAGTACTGAAGGGGAATTTGTGGAATTTTCAAGTTAAAAGCTCTGTACTGCCAATGGCGCCAGAATGTCTTGTCCACTGACATGTGGTAATTAGGCGACAGGAAAATCGTCAACCCTTATTGTCCATTTTGAGGGGCTGTTAACCCTGCTGTCCTGCTAAGCCAGCCAGCCTAATATATATTTGGCATGCATTGTGCCACCTAGTGGTTAAAAGTTATTAAAATGGTTCTGGATGAAGCAATGTAGAACAAATGCAACCAGCTTGAATTCAGCTTCTTAAAATGGTCACGTTCAAATATTCCGTAACACCATTTTACTGAAAATGCAACCCTTTCTCACCAATGTCACCATGTAACACTAACAAATTGTATAATTGTATTCACTACTTCCTTCCCCCGTATTACATAACGTTCATAGACCACCTCCCATTATTTGTCGCCCCACACAGGTTTGACCCATTCATTTATGTTGTTGATAAATGACCATCATGTTAAATAGGCCTATTCGATATTTTAAAAGTCAAAAGATCTTCTAGTACTTTAAAAAAATGTAATGCTTTAGAGGTTTTTTTTGTTACTGAATGAGTAAGTCTACTTGTACTGTAAATTGTTAAAGAAAGTGCGATGTCACAAATTCATTTACCCACTCACCTGTTAGCACATGTTTTAGAATTAAGTCTATGAGCCAAGAAGAAACATGCTAATAACATAATAGTCTTTAAAAATTCTTAATTTGCCATTTTGTTAATTTTTTTCAGGGTTGCCGTTGTTGCGTACGGCACGGAGCATCCGTCATCATCGGAAGTTTGGCGACGATGCGATGAGAAAGCACTAGGGCTTCCGTCGCGTCGTTGCCACAATGGGGGCCAGCGCTTCGGCTACAGGAAAGGGTGAAGTGTCCAGCGCCCTTCCATCGTCGCGGTGTCCGGCCATCATTCACTCGCAACTGCCGTTGTCCGGCACCTCGGACCATCTGTGCGTATTGGGTCGTGTACCCGACAAGAAGCGCAAGATTTCCGGTTTTGCCACCCTGCGCAAGAGACTCATCCGACGACGGCGCACCAGCAAGTCGTTTGACCACGCTAAAGTCATGAGGGAATTTGTGTCTGGTTGGGGCGGATGGGAACTAAATGCTCTGGCAGAGGAATATGACGCAAGTAGCGCTCTCAAGGACTTGGTCGTTCAGGCCGACCTCGCCAGGCCACCGGCACCCACGTACAAGCAGGATCTTGCCGAGCTTTACAATTACAAGTACTGCACAGATGTGGATCTGCTGTTTTGTGGAGCTTGTTTCCCAGTGCACAGGTATGGCCTCATTCCTTAAGTGTGCATTCTCCTCACGATTTTTTTGTTCCAAAATGAGTCAATATAAGTGCATATTGCAGCACATGCATATTTCGTTAGGAGATGCACCTTTAAAATAGCATTCCTGTTAATCTAAATTTAAAAAAAAAAATATTAAGTGGATAGCTTTTTTTTTTTGTAAATACTTTATTAATATGCATATATAGTTCTAAAAGGCGGTCGGCAGTACTACTTTGAGCAGACGCTGGATTGCAAATTGGGCAATAAAATTTAATTGACATGGAAAGCCTTTCAAATAAAATTCTCGACTAGCCAAAGTTTTGCAATCAAAAGGTTTTTTTCTTGATTTTGGCAATCTAAAATCTTGTTTTCTATCATTTTTTTTAATAATAGATATTAAAAGGCAGTCAGATGTACTGTTGAAATAAATAGAAAATATGTAATTATAATAGGCCCACTTTTAGGCCAATTGTTTGTGTCCTCTTTCAAGAAAGAATATGTTTTTGTCCATAAATGGTCATTTTTAGAGAAAATGAATATTCGTAGAGGCCGACATGACAGGTTTTCAAAACTAACTCAAGAAAACTTATCAATAATTTTTGCAAAGCAAATGTCAATCATGACTCCAAACTGATATCTTCTTATTTAGCATAGTAGAGGGTAACTGAAAATGATGGCAGTAATTTCAAAAATTCATTGTTTGATTCTAGCGAGCATAGCGAGCAGTTGAATTTTTTTTTAGAGATCTATAATTTATCGACATGTGCCCTAGTAGGCCTAGTGATTTTGCAAACATTAACTCTGGAATTTACTTCTTGCCAAACCCAGTGCAACATGCGAATTTGAGCAAATTAAAGCATTGGGTCACATGGGGTTAAATCAGGGGAGCACGGAGGCCATGTGTCGCGATAGGTGCCTCCTTAGTGATTTCTCAATGTTTGTCGCCATCTTGCAACTTACTGCTCTCCAGCGGCAGTAGGTGAAAGCACGGTGCTGCAGGGCCAATGAAATAAAACTTTGAGAGAAGCTTGTTTTATAAAGTAAATTAATTAAGCAATAAATGCTCTCCTTGTCCCTTTCTCCTTCCCTCTGAAAGAAGTATTTTAGTAGCAAAATTATTTTATGTACAGTGTAGCTGTACCTTAGCTCTAGTATTCATGTATCAAATTGGAAACCAATATGAGCCGATTTTGTAATTTACATACTATTGCTTTGTATTTCTGTCAGGGCTTTGCTGTCTGCCCGCTGTCCGTACTTCCGTGACCTGCTCGCCAAAGTGCCAGGCTACGGCGCCCAGGTTAAAGTTGAGCTGCACTCCTCCAATTTTCCTTATGGCATGGACATTGCCACCTTTTCCGCTCTGCTGCGCTACCTCTACACCGGTGACTTCCGAGTCACCGATGCTCGCCTGGACAACTTGGACGTGCTCATACGTTTGGGTGAAGAATTTGGCACACCCAACCCACTGGATCACGATTTGCGTTACCTGCTGGAGATGGGAGAGTACACTGACTGCGTTCTGGTCTTCTCGGCCAGTCAAGACTTTGCGCCTGCCGGCACTACCGCCGATCCGTCGACGGCGGCGGCTGCCCCTTCCGTAGTGCGCGACCTCAGCAGCGGCCTAGTGAGTGAGTATGGTTTCACGTCACACAAACTAGAGCTGCGCTGTCACAAGGCTATCCTGTCGGCCCGTTCCCCTTTCTTTCGGAATCTAATCCAGAGGCGGGCAAAGGCAGGCGAAGAGATGACAGAACGGGCGCTTCGTGCACCCACGCAGATTGTTTTGGACGACTCGGTCATTCCGTGGCAATACGCTCGCGTTTTGCTTCAGGCCATCTACTTGGACACCGTTGATATGAGTTGCATTTTACGCAACTCGAGTTCGTCCAGCAGCCTGAGCGAGGTGCAGGCCATGGTGGCTGGTAGGGGTCACCCGACGTTGGCCGAAGAGGCCATGGAAATCTATCAGATTGGCCGCTTCCTTGAGCTGGACATTCTGGTGCAGGGCTGCGAGGACCTAATTGCTGAGAGTTTGACTCTGGAAAACCTGGTGCCCATTCTGCGCTGGAGCGAGCAGCCTCACGGCTCTGCATGGGTGCATCGACAGGCGCTGCATTTTCTGCGGGAAGAGTTTCAGGCCATCAGTAATTCGGCCGTGTTGTACGAACTGGAGAAAGCGCACATGGTGGACGCTCTGCAGTCAGACTTCTTACAAGCCAGTGAACTGGACGTGCTACAAGCTGTTCTGAAGTGGGGAGAACATCAGTTGATGAGGCGTGTAGAGGAAAGAGGTAGGGATTTGAATATTTTGTTTTTAAACAAAATTTATAAGGTTCTTTTCTACATTCAAAACGTTTGTAAAAGTATAAAAAATAATTAATTTGATTCTACACAATCATTTGTGGCATTATTTTTTCAGAGCCGAATCTCCTGAGTCACACGGCGCACAGTGTGGCCAAGAAAGGTGTAAAAAAGCGCGATTTAAGCGACGTTGAGCTGCGCGACATTCTATCCGAGCTGTTACCGCTGGTACGGGTAGACCATGTGCTTCCTCCTAACAATGACATTCTTTGCAATGCTATCAAACGGGGTCTGGTGAGCACGCCGCCTTCTCACATGATCGGCGATGACAGCAATAATGCAGTTAGCCACCGCATCAGCGCCTGGATTCGCGGCAAAAACAACGGATTGTTCGTAAAGCCTCGCTTATTTACGCCGTATGGTGAAGAAGTTAAGGTATTTGCTCTGCGCTCTGTTTTTTAATTAATTTTACAACAGATTTTGAGAACTATGCTTTATTTTTCTAAGAATAATAATTTTATCAAAAATAGTTGAAAAAAATTGAATTTTTTTTTTCATCAGGCACTTCTGGATGACCAAGCCCTGCAGGAAATGGAGCATATGCGATTACGCATGGTTCGAATGTCCCACATCCCTGACACACTGTACATGGTGGATGACAAGGCAGGGCCACCACGTCCAACTCACTCGTACACGACTAGCCCGTACAGCAGTGGGCTGGACATCGTGGCTGGTGCCGTTCCTAGTAAGTTGGGCTTCTTATCCCATCGGAAAATTGCCGTTTTGTCTTTTATGAATGCAATATACTCTCGCCCCATAGTCCCAGACTTTGAAACGATGCAAGCCATGTTGAAACGCGAGCAGGAGCTGCGGCAGGCCCCTGCTGCGCAACGAGCTTACGGCCTACCCTTGTCGAGTCGATGGGAGATCACCAAACAAATCCAGCTACGAGTCGTCAGAGAATTTAACCTGCCCGATGCAGTTGCCGACGTACTGCACAGTGCCAGCCAGTACTGCGCCTACACGCAGGACGACCGTGAGATGGAACGAGCGGAACCCATCGATCATGTGCCCGTGCAGGGAAGAAAGTCAACGTGCTACCACAGGCAGCGGATGGCTATCCCGTTTTCCAGGGATACCCTGCCTTGTGTACCCAATGCAGATTCCTTTCACACAATAGATGTAAGTGCATTTGAATCAAGCTTTCGGGGTAATTACTTTCAAAGTAATTGAATATGCGTGATAATATCGATGGCTTAATTTACAAGTAGCGAATAAGCAAAAGTTGGTTTTGAGATAATAGCGTTTTTATAGGAAAATGGTATTAACTTGGAAATAAACAATGATAAAAGGCTGAAATTTGGTGAAAAGATAAAACAATATATATATTTTATAGGGAATGTGCTAATTTTTGTTAAATATTTAAATTAGTAAATGAATTAAGTAATTTGAGAAATAAAAGACTTAAAAATGCAAATTCGCTAGTTTGACTTTGATTAATTTTGCAGGAAAGCGAAATAAATTAAGTGTGAAGTAGCGCGTGTGCACATCCATTAGTTTGCCTATTGAATAAAAAAAAAATAAAAAAAAAAAATGAACGAAAATTGTCAGTTCGCTACTTGTATTTTAATAAAAATCCCAGTATAGTGAAATTTTTAAAAGATAAGCTAACGAATGGTACCATTCACTACCTGTAACTTTTAGGAATGATACCTTATTGGATATTCGCTATTCTTCACTTCTGTAACTTTAACAATTATTGGTTAAATTAATTTCTGTAACTTTAGGTTCATTAGGGACACTTCCAGGATCACAATTGCTTGATAATTTTAAGTAGTGGCAGCATCTAAACATGTTTATCTGATAATCTGAAAGTGCCCCCTGAAGTTTGATGATAATCTATTGCAGACTTCTGATGCATGGAAGAATCTTTCAGTAGCTTGTTTAGGAACTTGAATTACATTTCTTAAATTACTTTTTGTGGCCAAGTCTTCTAATAACTTTACTAATTTTTTTTCTAGACTCAAGCGAGTTCGTGTAGTGAAGGCCACCTTAGTGACATCATGCCTGACATTGCAATGGCCACAGCATCTTTCAACCAGATCCATTTACACGAGGGTGAAATGGAGCTCGATTTGGGCGACGGTACCAAACACACTTCCTCCGGACCAATGTTTTTATAGCGACTAATACAACTTAAGTGAGCCTGTCTATGAGTGTATGTGTGTGTGTATGTGTGTATGCGCGTCCAGAACCTGTTGCCCAAGGGGCGATATACTCTCTTCTGCACAAATTCTTTTCTTGATGCTCATACTTAAACTGCCACATCGTCTCCAACGGTGACTGAATGTGCCGTCTGTCTAGGCGAGCAACATAGATACATGTACTTTGAAACAGTGGAATCGTTGCCGGCATTTGAAACGCCACAATTCTTGTAAAATCGGTCAAAGTTTATGGCTTTTGAGAGAGTTTTTACTGCGATTGAGTCTTTTCCCCCGCACGAGCGGCTCACTAAAGCTGATCAAAATGTGATTAGTTGTCCTGATGTGCAATAGATGACGCAAATATTTTCACCATTTCCCATTTTTTATAAGGGGGCTTTCAAACGTACCCTATGAAAACCCGCTGGCTAACCGTTAAGTTTTCATTTCATCAAAATTTATATCGACATCATAAAATAAATTTACATGCAGAACTTAATAGCATAACCATGGCAGACAGGAGAATTGCTGCGGCTAGAGCACGTTAAGATTTATCATGAACAAAATAATGGATTGAATTTAGAAATTCCTATTCTTGAAAATTTCCACTAATATTGTCTACCTTATGGTTAGTATGGAGGGAACGTAACCCCCTCTGTAGACAATTGTTGTTACTAAAAGGATATCCACATGTAAATTTCCATCCTCTAGAATTAATTTTTGAAAGGACAAGCTCAGTAAGTATAACTTTGGCTGTATACTCTCTTAAGACAATAGTGCCATCATGCTCCTTTCAACACCCAATGGTTTTACTTATTATGGCTGTGTGGATTTTGTTTTAGTTATTGCATTGGTCTACAAAGTGGGCTGTGTTCGTTGCATTCTTACTATATTAAGGTTAACAATTTACTGATACAAATTTTTAAGCTCTAAATTTTTTGGGCTTCATAATTTATTCCAAATTAAGAAATTGTATAAAAAAATTTTTTTCGAAGCTAGCAGAGTTTTGGCAAATGCTCCAAAACCCCATCATTAATCTCATGCTGCTGAGCTCTCAGCTGTGCCACCACGAAGTAGTTTTGGTTGGTATCAAATCTCTGTCTCTGGACTAAGTTCTAGTACTTCGAGCCCCCAAATTGGCTTGACATCTTTGTAGGGTCTCCATTGCTTTACACTTGTTACACGTGCATAGCAAGAAAACAACCAATTTTTTTCTAAGCAAGCCTTCCGATAGGTGGAACATGTCCCAATTTCCAGCTTTTAAATCAGTAAATAATGGTCACATAGCTTAGGTCCTAAATCATTTACGGTAATTGTGATTCCAGATACAGAGATCCACTAACTGGTCCTATCATGTTTTCCATTCCTCATTCTACCCCCAGTTGCATTTCTTTGTCCATATATAATTCTATGCAGGTCCGATGAGCAGGTTTTCAGGCGGCGGATCGCACAAGACAGTCCTATAGTGTGACGTAAGCAAAGGTCTTCATCCCATCTCTTGTCATATTGTTATGTGTTGGTGGGTGATCTCTTCATGGGCTAATGTGCCTTTCTCATCGTATTTTTCACACTTTCTCATTCTCTTCGACACACTCTTTGGACTTGACCAACACCAAATAATGGATATTCCCGGTAAAACTTGCTAAAAACTCAACTTTTGACATCAAAAGTTTGAAAGAGTGTTGAAACAGTTTTGCGAATATCCATTATAATTTGTGATCAAGAATAAGAGTTGTGCAATCCCTACTCCATTCCTTTGCTACTCTTTAAGCTTGCTTTGAATATCATCCTGTAATAACTGTCTTCAGTGTCATTTGTCCCCCATTGATCCACTGGTCACAGGATTAGCCTCGATCATGCCCACCAAAACTCTGAATTTTTATAAGCGTTATAGAAGCCAGGGTGTTCAGGGGGAAAAATTCATTCTGTTGGCATTTGGGTGACATTGCTCATTGCTCGCTTAAGTAAACTGACATAAATTTGATTACAAATTTGTTTATTTATACTGGTCAATGCACCTTTTACACTTGTATTGACTGATCATATCAATTTATTATTCCCATGATTTCATGATTTCTAATAGTTTTATTAGTAAATTATTGGATTGCAAAAATCATTTTGAAAAGTGCAATCTAGGTGTGTTTTTTTCTGTAGAATTATTCTATGAATTTGGAAATGAACTGGTCAGCATTGGCAGTAGCTAAAATTTTAAAGCCAATTAATTAATTGCTAATAAATTTAAATAAAAACACAGTAAAAATGGATTGACTGTGAAGTCACTTGCTTTCCAGAATGCATTTTTGCCAACATAAATTTATTTCAGTGCATAAAAAAGATTTAAAAATGTGGTCCATTGTTTTAGCAGTGTACATTTACAAATTGATGCGCAACCACAGTCTAATCTCGATCACAAAAATAACATGTTTTTGTTTGTTATCTACTATTTAAGATTCGTTGAACTGTAAAAGTGGACATGTACTGGACTTTTATGATTGATGAATTGTATTTATCATCAAACTTGTCCAGTGTATAACGCTACCTTCAAGAAAATTAAGCTTATTTTACTTTTTAATTTGATGGTAGAATGGACTTAATTTTTTTCCCGTAAATTGGCATGCATTGTTCACCCTGGCTATTTTGTGCTTGATTTCTGATGAATTTTTTAAGAACTGGAAATAATAGAGGCTCAAAATGTGCACAACATGTCTATTTTGGTTACAAATACCACGAGGATACTGTTGACAGGAACTTGGTGTAACTTATAACCTATACATATATAAAATCATTTTGCAGGTTTTAATCATTTCGGTGTGAATTCTTTTGTGCCCTGCATTTACTCGTTTTTTTTAGTTTAAAAATGCGTTTACGACCTGCTAGTATTTGCGAAAGTAGTTTTCTTAGTAGTTAACACTTTTTATGGGGAAATACTGACATTTTTAGTTCTAAAAACTCATTCCATTGGGAGACTCAGCAAATTTATTGCAGCGGCGGCAAATAGACATATAGGGAAAATATATGTTTGGGAATGCAACTCATCTGTAGTCTATCCCAAATGTTCTTCTGGAAATAAATAGCACCCATCTTTTGATAAACAAGATTACTTTAATGAAAATTCGTGGCCAATCAAAGCAAGTTTGGAACAGACTGTGCAGGTGGTTCCAGGGAGTCGTTTGGAAGGGTCAGTTGGCTGGACTGACCCCACCCGGCTACCTACCAATAGCTGAGTGAGCAAATAGTCAGTGGGCTAAATTCCCAAATAAAATTAAATGGGTAAGCCAAACTGAAATAAATTTGACATCAGTTTTACCAGAGTTAATCTAGTCTTGCAGTTGTTCCACAGTTGCAGAAGGAAAACTAAAGATTATAAAGATTTACTTCAATGAAATTAAAGTTTTCCACAATTTTTAGAAACTTTTGATGGCATCTAAAGTTGATCAAAAGCACATAAATTCTGTAACTTTACTTTGAAACTGTTTTTGTTGAGAATAGGTGGACCAAAATATTTCTTGACTAAGTGGTCCAAAGGCTAACTATATAGCCAGTCGAATTTAGGCAAAATTACAGAAAGTTATTTTATTTTTTACTATTTTTATTAAGGGCAACCATAGTGTTTTTGAACGAGAGGAGGGAGCGGCTAAAATTCTTGCTTTCGTTTTAGCACTTAATTGCCAACTGAAGTTTTGCATCAAACAACTAAATGTTCCCCAAAAATGGTACATGTACATACATGCATGGGTGCACAAAAAAGTGCTCTCAAATTAGAAGACAGCCTGTAGAGAAAAAGGGAAAGAAAAAAAACCTTAACTGATCTAATGGGCCCCTTATCTGATATCTAGTAAAATTTACTACTTGATCACATATCTAAATTCTGTACAAATTAAAAAGTCTTAAGTTCAGCAGAATACCAATTTTAACATTTGTAAATTTGTAAAATAGTTAAAGAAACCAGAAGGACGGCATTTATGTAAAAATAAGAAAAAAAACAAGGAAATGTGGCATTGGTGACACTAAATTAGGACAAAAATAAGTAAAATATTTCATTTTATTTCAGTTCATATCAATATATTAGCAAAATAATTCCAGTGATGAAATTAAAAAAAAACCAACAACAAATGCTTCCAAAACATATCCCTAGATGGCGTGGTGTGATGGTTTAAAGCGCCACCTAGTGATAGCGTTGTTCTTGTATTTCAGGCATTTTTCGACTCATTAGTTGTTCGCCGTCTTGTCAGTTAGTTGATTGTTTATCGTTTGTGCTACAAAGGACTGAAAAGCATTTGGATTTTCTGCGCGAAAATCAAAGGATTTTGATCAGCAATTTGAATATCCGAACGTCGCCCTGATTTTAAGGTAAAAATCAATCTGTTTTTCATATTTCTGAACGCTCGCGATTTAAGCATTAAAAAAATGCAACAATGTGTCAATCTTCCAAACGGATAATGACATCGTTGGCCCGTTACCATTTTCGCCATGGCTATTTTTTACTTTCATTTTTCACGATGCGAAATATATTTACTACAATTTCGAGTAGAACAAAGGACGCTCTGTTGTAAGATAATTTGCTGGCGAACTACCGCTATCCTTTTTGAATTTGGATTCCAGCAAATTCCAGAAAATCCATCATGGCGACGGCGTTTCATGGAATATAAAAATTTACTATGGAGTGTTCAAAAGGAATGGGATAGAACTAATAAGAAGGAATGCATGGGACCAATCGTGAATGTTTTTCCCCCAATTTTTTTAATGCTAAAAAGTACTATCATGCGCAGTATTTTTTTAATTAGGTATCCCTCGAGGAGTGAATAAGGGGATTGTGCAATAAATTCCTTTTTTATGTACTCATTAAATTGGGGAATTTGCCGCCTTTTTTGCCCTTTATTTCTGCTTCTGTTTTATTGCATATTTTACAATTCACGATTTTTTTTGTGGGATCCGTTGGAATTTATTTAAAATATAATAATAATTTTACACTAGAAATTTTTTTAAATTGTAACTTGACTTTTTTCATGTTATGAAAATACTAACTTGGATTACGGTAGTCTTGATTTTAGAGACGAAAATATGAAACCTCAAATGCATTGTTTACGAATGATCTTAGGTCAATGCCATAAGTAAATTCATTTGCGTGCAATTTTTCTAAAATTATTATTATTATTAGGCCTATCATGATTTTATTGTTAAAATAATATTTGAATTGTTAGAAAGGAAAAGGAACTGTTAAGAAACTGATAAATCAAGTTTCAAAATCCTCAATTTAAAAAAAAAAGTAGTGGTGGGCCAGTGGTTAATGTTTCAAATACTGTATCTTGTAAAAAATTGCACCGTAAATGCGATTAACTGTTTGTTATATTGTGATAACATAGGATAGGCCCATTTTGAAGCTTTTAAAAAAAATTAACCTAACCCTGGGCTGGGGCTTAGGCCCCATAGACCCCTTGCTGTTAAAGGCTGACCTAACCCAAACTAAGTACTATTATGTGGCTGGAAACATTTTATGACACTAGTGACACCATTAAAAAAGGATCATGAGACAATAAAATTTCTGTTATACATATTACCTGCTTTTATGGTACATGTACTGTACAGTTGTTTTAAGTTAAAACATAAGTCATTGGTATGATTATCTGACTATAAGCAATTAAAAAAGCTGGAGTAACTAATGCATTAGTAGAAATGAATGATTCCGATTGGCTCTTTTCTGGTCCACTGTTATTTTCAATACTGTATAGCATTAGGAATACAATACAAAAAGGCAGGTTTCTCAAAGCATTATTGCCTTTTGACATGACCTTTCAAACAAGGCCCATAAAATGTATCAAAAAACGTTATTTTTGTCCCCAAATTCAAAAGATAAAAAAACGAAGCGTGACCTTGATGCTTACATACTGTGAAGGCAATGTTTTTTGGACAAGAAATGCAGTTTTGGGGGACAAAATAGGCTTTGTACTTGTGAGACAAGCAAAATTTATGACAGGAGCGCCTGTCACATAAGTCCTATTACTTTGGAAGTGATGTTACAGTAGGCCTATGGATGAGGATCCTATTTTGTGGTTTGTAAAATCCTGTTTTGTGGTTAATTATCTCATTAGTCAGCCGTGTAGGGAAGGAATGTTAAGAATGTAATCAGCGCTGGAGTTTTAGGAAATTTTAATTAATTGTTATGTTAATTGAGAGATTCTTAATTAGAAGTGCATCGGTAACTCACGAAATAGATGCGTGATACATACTGGTAGGCATGAAAGTGAGTGACATAATGGGTCGCACCCTTAAATACCAAGGAATTCATCCTTCATGTTAAATTTTATTGGGAAATGAGTGAGTCACCTTCTTGGGAAGCAATTCGTGTGGCGGGCTATGCCTTATGACTGTTATCCACGCCTACTCCTGTGCCAAGTCCTTTTTAATACCTTGAGGGGGTGTAATGGATTAGCACTAATAAGTCCTCGTAAATGGCCCCTGTTGCAGAGTGATCCCATTATGGCCCACTGAAGTCCTACAGTAAAATGTTTAGGCGCATACTACTGTACATTGTACTGGGATCCCATTTTAGCCCCACTGATTCACATTTACGAAGTCCCATTGTGTCTCATAACTGTTCTCCTTGTTCTAACGAATCTCTGTAATGCCCCACTGTAATTATTAGTCCTATTGAATTTCTCAATGAGACCGTGGGGGCATTTTTACTAGGATCAGGAGGGTAAAATTTTTTTTAATAGTAAACAAACGTCTCAAAATGGGATATTCAAGAATCTTTCTAAGTAAAATTTAGGTGAGGTAGGCCTATTCCATTTTTTGTCTGCATTTGAGGAAGCAGGTTGAAGCTAGACAATGCAGATGATGATAGTTTCTTTTCAGAATTGCATAGTGTATACAATACAATGCACCGTTATAAGGTGATAGTGCCTGGCATTTTGGGATTTTACTGTGCTTTTCAAGGAAAATTCTTTTGAGAAAAACGAAAAGAGTTGATGATAACAGATTGCTTGTTTGGATTATTTTTCTCCATTTAGCATTTTTCTCTTTTTCTCTCTCCAAGTAATGTAATCCTTTGCAAATTTTTGCTACCAAAAAATCATTGGTTAACAGCATGCCATCCTAATTGTAGGATTATCAGTGTCGCTGTAAATTTCAATTGGCTAATAGTTCGATGGGTTGTTCTGATATTGTCTTAAATGTAGAATTATTGCATCCATAATACTTTTATCTTACTCTCGTGTCTTTAATTCAAGGCTTTCACAAATTAATTTTTATGATGAAATTTCAGCAATGCCCTGGTTAATATTGAGGAAATCTGTAGGCCTTGCATTAGAAAAGAATCTTTGAGTTGGAATATTAAACCAGTACGTTCCATCTTATAGTTTAATCAAATTTCTATGCTAGACCTTTGAAATGAATCGCCGAGCTCAATTTTGACCCGCTAATCAATAGGCCTACAGAAATCTAAGGAAGAAAATTTGTAATTTTCGTTTAGCACTGCTTTGTTTGCTTTACCTCATAGTTCAAATAACGCCAAACCTTACTTAATTAAAGGGTTAATTTAAAATTGGCTGAGAAATTAAACGGGGCATTCTAGTGTGCATTGCCTCACTCGCTCAAGATCAATACCAATACGCCTTGGTCGGTCAATAAATAGTGTGTGATTTAGAAAGTTAATCTAGTAAATGATAATTAATGCGAAGATTTCTTCGTATTATGCTAGTGCTACAAATTAGAAACCAATGAAAGATTGGATTTCCAGTGATGCACATTGAAGTGTGTTATGATCACATGTGGTTGTATTTTCAGTACATGTAGCCTACACTGAATGCGCCAATAGAGGGCGTTGCCTTTGTAAGAAGGAAAGTATAAGGTAGACTAGAGAGCATTTTAATGGCAGTAATATTATGTCGTCATTGGACATGCATATCATAGCCTACGTATAGGCCTATGAGGTCATATTTATTTTTTCCTCAAGCTTTTATGTGCTGTTTAGGATATTGCATAAGCGTTTTTCATCCATAGGAGATTGTCTGTATTTCCACTTTTTCCAATTATTTTTAATATCCTATTCAAACGGATGCATTATACGAGACTGGGGAAATAGTTAGGTGTCGCGTGCCGTCCTTGAAGCCGTGCTGCTATGCACTGCTGAGCCTGCTTGTTACCTGAAAAGTACATTACCTGAGCAAAAACAAACACTGTTGGTGCCTAACTGGATGCGCCGGATAAATACAAAAATCCATTATCCTGAAAATTATATTTTTCCCTTTGGACATGCGGAAAAGCCCACTTATGTAATATACATTGCACAAATGAATGCAATGTATAAAACAGTAGGCCTACGTATAGGACTTCGTTGTGAATTAATCATTGGGAGTGATGCTCAGGTTCAAATCGCCTGTGAGGGTGCCTTTGGGGACATCTTTTAACTGTTGTTATTGGTGATATTTTTTATCTTGATTATGCCAAACGAGCATGCCTGCAATGATGCAATTTGGAAAACAATTAATTATAGGCCTAAGTGACTAACTTTAAAAAAAATATTATGTATTTTTCTGTTTATTCAAGAGTAAATGAGGCTGACCCATAGAAGTAGAACACGCTTTATTCTGTTGGTGGCAGTGCCATTCCCTTCAATGTTAAGAGATGGATGTTGCATAGGCTGGGTTATACATACATATGTTTATCGCCTTTGTTGTTTGCCAAAATTAATGTTTGGTCTTTTGATCCCGTACATAATGTGAGAAAGTAAAAATAACTGCTTCTACTTATTTAGAATAGGAAATGCTATTTCCAAGGTTTCTCTTCTCGGCGTTATTGTTGGCCGCCCGGGTTGATTGATAGGGTCAAGGATAATTTTGTTGATCTCTTAAGTACTCGTAAGTTTATTACTAATTATTAACAATAAATAAAATAAATGGAGTAAGGGGACCTAGGGCTATTTTTCATTGACATTCATCAATGGTTTAGCCCTGATTTTTCTCGAAAAATAGTATCCGTTCTGTCCAAATACCAAGAATAACCCACCCAAAATGAATTTATTAAAATAGCTTTTTTTATTTGTTTTAGATTGCATTTTTTGCTAACGAGATGTTAAAAACTTGTGACAAATGCTGCTGAGTCAGAAACATGCAAACGTGCTGTTTGGAAAATGAATAAATCTGGCAATACGTTTTATTTGTATGGAAACCCAACATTACACCGTTTTTAGGGATTGAATGTGAATTAAATTTGAATTATCTGTATTGAACCTTTTAAGATTATCCATGCCAAGATGCCATGATTAAGATGCCACGAATAAATTGAAAGCTAGGCAAGCCCTATAAGCCAAAACTTGCAAAATAATCTATAGGTGGTGCTTGTACTGGTACGCTGTACTAGGCCTATGTGACAAAATGTGTGATGGAAGAACCTATCATTTACCTCAGTGCCATCTTAAATGTAAGATCCTAAGAGACGTTAGTCCTAAGAGCTCATAGGACTAACGTCGTAAGTAGGCAGGTGATGTGTTTTTCAGGATTTTTATAGTTTGGTTATGAATTGACTAGGCCTCATTAAGTATATGTTATTTCTAGCTATTCAGAAAATGTTATATGAAAAATAATCTTCTTAAAAGTTCTGATAGGATGAAATGCACAATTTTTGAAATGTAATTTTTTTTAATGCCCTCTGTACTAATAAATATGAACTTTACTCTAACCTGCTAGTGTACTTATAGGCCTATGCTGTTTTTCTCATACTTTCGATATAGATTTCCTAAGTTTAACTTTAGTTTTCTGATACTATAAGCTCTATCTAAATGTATTGTAAAATTTGTGTAAATGCTGGGCATTGTCCTTGCATTGCGTCATCTTCTGTGCAATGTAGGTTTATTGAATTTTCTAATACTAGTTTACTTTCACCTGATAAAAGAGGCCTATGCATAAGCAAGGTCCAAAAGTCCGGTTGCATCGCTGCTGAAACTACTCTATCGAGCTCTAAACCAACTTATTCTTAGCCCTATAAAACGAAGTTAACGAATGATATTGAAATGAATGACTTTTGGGAGGGATGAAGCAGCTCTGTAGACTGTATGGCCAGTAATAGGCAAATTGCATTGGGCCCCAACTATCTTAGTAATATCGTTCATTGGACATTGGAATAAAACGGCCTATATGCCCTAGTAATGCAT
>JAQIXP010001996.1:0-16373 GCA_034700285.1 Proteroiulus fuscus | reverse complement strand
TATTGAGGTTGAAATAGGGGTGTGACGTATCATGCACAAACTTGTTTTGCCTCGACTATACATGGGATACCCATACTTTTCCACAACCACCTTTCTTAGCTTTTCACATTTTTTCATCCCTAATACACTTTTAGCACATTTTTAGCACTCTTAACTTAAACGCTTAAAACGCTCTTAATTTTTCACATTTTCTCTTCGACTTACCATTCACCAGTTATTGCATAAATTGATTTAATGTTAGCATCAGGGGCGCAGCCAGGATTTACTAATGGTGGAAGGGGGGGGAGTTGAACCCCCCTCCCCTTCGCTGCGCGCCTGGTTAGCATGACTAATGCATAATAATACTTAGCAACCAGGGAATATTTTTTTGTGAATTCATCTGCTAATTTCTCAGTGTTATAACGAGAACAGCATTTGTTGCTTTCATTTTAATTAAACCTTGCATTTAAAAGACTTCCATTGCAGATGAAAGACGTTCTGAAGAAATTACTTCTAGAATTAAAAAACTAAATTCTGCAGAATTTAGTCACAGTATTTTGTCAGTTCTTTTTTTTTTTGTGCAAATTTTGTATTACATTTTTAACTTAAATTAAGTTTAAAATATAACTTAAAATTGATAGCAAAATTATGGTGACTTGCCTACTTGAAACAAGTAACACAAAACTTGCAGTGTATCACTCTGATATTCTTGCAGTATCAGATGTGTCAAGAAGAAATTCATCGGATACGTATGATTACTATAAGTTAATTTTCAAGAAACTTCCAAAGAGTGTTGCATTAAGATTTTGATTTTGTGGGGAAAAATCTACTGATAAGTAATATTGCTTTAGGTAGGTATTTAGTAACTAGGAAATATTCGTAAAAAAATGTTTCGTATGCCTATTTTCTCTGTGTTTTTACATCCGCCCCTTAGATCATTGTGCAATGATGATGATGATGATGATGATCATCATCATCATCATAATCATTTCAGTACAAACACAAACACGCCATAATATGCATGCCAAATGTTTGTTGTGGGCTTGTGGCCTTTTAAGCAAAGTGCGTGCATGGTCATGCTTTATTTTTCCATAAAAATGGTTGAAAATATAGCATTCTCATTTGGCCTATAGCAGCAACACGAAAGTGCACTGGTACATGCATACACGCAGCTTTAGATATATGTATACCTGTCAGAAACGGTAGTAAAAAAAGATAAATTCAAAAGATGGACTATGCGAGTAATAAGCCCCGTGGGATACGTGCGTGTCACAATATGTCGAAGATTTTTGGTAAATGGATACATGGCACCCATAAGGTTGCTGGCGTGAAGGAATATTCAACTGCCGAAATAGTTGAAAGGAAAAGTTAGGGTTATTTTTTTTCTGATTATAATTCGCCGTCACTATTAAGAATGATGGCTGCAAACCAATGATTTGGCTTAAACACCGAAAACGTATAAGCCAGTATAAATTCTTCCACTTTCATTTGTCCTTTTGATTTCTCTTTTCATCAAGTATGCTGCGGATGAACACGCAATATCGTCATACGTGCGAATGATGAAATATAATATTTTTAGCCCCTTGGGATTAAGCAAAAACACTAGCAAACATAGTGAAATGTACTACACTCAAGTAAACTCTATGGTATAGGGTTCTATTAAACTTTTACTAAAAATTACTGGATGAATAAAATCCAAAATTTAAAACAATGCTGTACATCATCCTTGAGATGTTGTTTTGCCCATACTCAGGAAATGTTTATTTTAAACTCACTTTATATGTAACATGCAAGTAAATGCACACAAAATGCTTGAATAAAGCAACGGATCAGGGTTGACATAGACTTCCATGCCAGATCTAATAAAGATATCTTGGAGGGTGCAAATTTATTCAAATGCCCCTACGGAATTGGTAAAGGAAAGAGTTAGCTGCATGGGGAACAGATTAGTCAATTGGAGATATATCGTTCTTTTTAGCATTTTATGGACAATGTCTCGGCATTTTGCCTGGAGGAACAATGAAAGTTTACGAAAACCAAAGCATATTGTTTTCTAAAATATATATGCAGTCTGAGTTAAAGCTTGACCATAAAAACATAACTACTTTGCCAAAAATAAAGAACAGTATTCTTTGTTTATTTAAACAACCATACCATCATCCCAACCATAATCAATTTAAAACTGCAGTTTTTTTCAACGAAGTAACCCAAAACAATTTCCCTTTAATGGAAGTTATTTTTAAAATAATGGCAAATAAAGTTAATATGTGCATTGGATTGCAAATTATGATCAACAAACCAGTCAGTAATTATACATTTTGCAAGACCTTGCAGAATTTCTGGAAAACCTTGCTGCTTGAACAGCACCATATTACCAACTAGTGGTGCATGGTGAGCAAATGCGTAACTATTCTTTTTCATTTTTACTTTCTCCATGGTAGCTATCAGAATCTGATGATGCTGATTGAAAAAATGAAAAAAAGTTACACAATTGCTCACCTTTCACCCCTACCTGCATGCAATATGGCGCTGCCCATGGTTCTCATAAAATTCCCGAGTTATGATTCTATATGTAAGATGACTGAAAAATTTAAAAATTTACTAATCTTAACTTTTTATTGTCTTTAGTTTAAAAGTAAACAGCTGTAAAGTTAAATTTTTCATTCATTATATTCCATTTTCATAAGTTATATATATATAGAAAAGCAAAATGTAAAATTGAATTTTTAACTTATTGTAGTTTTGCTAATGCAATCAGCAAATGCTTAGAATGCTGTGTTATGTTATTTATCAATCATTAGATTAATCTTAACTTATAACCTAAAACAAATTGCATGGAAATCTAATTAAATTCATTGACAAAAATCACATATATATGTCAAACGCATTTATATTATACATTGGGTGGGATTCATAAGAGTTTTAATTAGAAAACTATTTAAGGCACGTACACTGCAGGGAATAACTGTCAAAAGCAGATATCCTATAACAGTTTCATGTAAAATGTTTTCCTTCGAGTTACTTTTAAGCCGAAATCAAAATGACTGGAATGAAATGAGAAAAAAATATAACTATAAGATTTCTGCAGCCGACTCCAAGATACTCAATTAAATTTCATTTGTTACCCGACTTACATTGGATACACGTCCATAAATGTCCCCCAATATCTCATATCTCAAATCTAAATTAAATATAGCATAACCGAAATCAAACTCGAGTTTTCTTTAATGTTTCTGTTGCAAATTAAAATCCACCACAAGATCTGATTAGTAATACCATTTTCCATTTCAATTTCCCCCAATGCAACCCATTCCCTTTTGTTCATAATTGTATCCTCCAACTCAACCGAGGCTGGCATTTTCCAATGCAATTCTCTTTCATTGTCGCTATCGGCTCTGATACATGGAAAATGATAAGCTTGGAAAAATTGACGTGAAAAACGAAGAGAAAAATATCCATACAGGGAAAAAGAGAACCGAAAATATCTACAGTCGGGACCGCTCATTATACGCTACAGCAATTACGCAAAACTAAGTTAAAAAAGATAAAGGGAGATAACAGATATCCTAACATAGAAGAATATCCATTTCTTTGAAGGAATCTAAGATATGCGACTTAACATTAGCCTAATTTCATTGGAGATAGAACGAAGATCTCCTAATTGCAATTTACTGTTTAAACGTTTCAACAATAATACAAGCTAGGGTATATATACTACCGATACGGTTTCTCCCATATATATACTACATGTTTTCAATACAAGAAACTGATAAATAGTAATTTAGTGGTTTAAAACTAATTACTATTACTTTCAGCTTCATTATGCAAAAACCAAAAATGGCGAACTACTTGCAAGTGAGATAATTGTGTTAGTGTTTTGCATGAAATGAAAGAATCTAGAAGTGAAGTGTTAGTATTTTTTTTTGTATTTGTTTTGGAATGAGAAATCACGAGCAGTGGCGGATCCAAGGGAGGGGGCCAGGGGGGCCATGGCCCCCCCAAAGGGACAAAATTGGCGCCCATCACCCGGCGACCATTGCGCCCATCTATCCGAAACTATTTTAAAATTGTTAAATCAACTTTGTCTATGCTTCAATCGAGTGTTTAGTCGAAATTTTGATGATTTTTCAGTGAAATTTTGAGTATTTTTGAGAAAAAAAATCGCCTGCGGCGCCATTTTTGCCAATTTTTCATTAAAAAGTTCACATTTTGGCCTGCCACCATATAATTTTGGAACAATTTTTGGTTGGGATTCCGCCCCCCTTCCCCCCAATGAATCTCTTCATGCGGCCCTGCAGGGTGGTCGTTTTTCAGCATTGCTCCGTTTTAGGGATTGGCGCCCACCCTTAATAAAATGCCTTCCCCCCCCCAAAAGAAATTCCTGGATCCGCCACTGATCATGAGAGCCCCAATATCTATAAGTGAATTATCGGTTTAAAGAAATGCTCAATGTATCCAAATTATGAATCTATAAATGAACAGCTAGTTTTCATATTATAGCCCATTATAATCATTCAATAGCTCTTTTATAAAGAGTACATAATCTTTTCTTCAAAAATAAGATTTCAAGCTATAAAGTCTTGGTACACAATAAGTTATTGCAGGTTTAAGGTATGATATTATGCCTGTTTTTAGGGTATTTTATTTAGTTTCGATCCCCATGCACACAAATGTTAAAAATTACTGATGTGCAGTATTATTCGAAATTTGAAGTTGCATTATCTACTGATGAGATGCATTCGTTTAGTCTTCAATGTGTCACATCTAATAATTGTTAACTATTTGAAGCCTGAATTGACGATGCATCAAATAACTTGAAATTCTGTCTATTGGTTTCATTTAATATATCGATGATAAAAAGCATCAAAGTAAACAATTACAAGATTCAAAGTCAGGCAGCCAGGTTTAAATTTCTTTAACATCTCATGACCAAATGAAAGACTAATGATATATATGATAATCCGTGGTTAGTTTACTTAGTAATTAATAGTAATTAATCCAGGCATAGATGGTGCAAGCTCACATCAATGGTTATATAGTATTATTGTGAAAGAAAGTTTTACCCTTAAATTTATTTTGTTAATATACTAAAAATCCTTCTATTTAACATGCTGGCTTTCTAAATTTTCCTTCATATAATGAATGGTCAACTTCAGCTTTAATTTCATCCAATATTCAGACCTTGACGTGGTGACATCATGCTTGACTTTGGAAAATAATCGTTAAAACTTTAATCTAAAATGTCTCTCATCCAATTTATAAATAAAGTGCATGATGTACACGAAAATAGGCTATATAGCATGTCTGACGAAATTAAAGTAGCTAGCGTAGACTGAACTCTTAACCTTTTAATTAAATTAGCAGAATGAAATTGCGATATAAAATTCATGGCAGCATTACAGAGAGAGATTAATTCATTCTATTAGTTTAGTATTTTCCTATCTAATAACAAACAACACCGTTGATTTGTTGATGGCATAAACTATCCGTGCTTTTATTGGTCAGTTTGCAATTTTCATAAAATGTATTTCATAAGAAAGAAACCACACGTATAAAAACGCAAACTTTTTGCAAGGGTGGGCATCAGACTTTTACATAAAATAAGAATAATCATTAACACAATTGCATTACTGCAGAAAAGTGCCATAAACTGCAAGCCTTATAGGTAACTTGCATGGTGGCTCAATGGTAGGTAAAATAGAGATTCACAAATTAAAATTAAAATCAAGGGTAGATTGAGTAAAGTGTTGAAATGATTTTATTTTTACATTAGTTATGGGACTTTGTGTGAGTATATTGTCTAGATTGTGATGTATTGCATTCAGAATTAAATTATAACATGTTCGATTCAATTTTTGTTTCACACTAGAGTAAAGAAAATAACAATATATTGAACTAATATATTTTAATTTGAAACTCAGCAGTTCTATTTAAAAAATGTACCCACTAAATTTCACATTATTGTATTTTATTAATCGATCTGCAAAAAATGCTTATGGTGCAAAGTATAGCCCCTGACTGTTTGCAATCACTAATAACACTCAGGCTTTCGAGGTTTGCCTAATGCAGATTTTAAAACAAAAAATTTTGTTGTCTCATTTGACTTTAATCAAGCATGCTGACTATAAACTATAATGCTCAGTGTTGCCATAATATTTGTATGTTTCAATATGTTGCTATGCTAATAAGCTGTTTGTTTGCCTGAAAACTTAAATTATAGGCTTAGAACAATTTTATTTAAAAAAGAAATATTACAAATCTATTTATTTCAATTGCATTTAATTGGTTTGTAGTACTATAGTTTGAAAGGCTTCGATGTTTATTTTTTTCCTCTTTCGATTAATGAAAATTGAAAGACTTATATAAGTTTTTATTGTAAGTTGAGAAATTAAATGTTAAAGGAATACTATATATGATTTCTTATTCAAGAATGATGCCAACAATTAAAAGTTTAGCATCTATTTAAATGGGCTATTTTCGTTTTAGTTTCCTGTTTTACTTAATATGTTTCCGTTAACTATATTAATCCTAAAATGTTTTAATTTATTTTATGGTGTGCATATGTTAGCTATATCACCATGTCATTGCATATAGACGTATACACAAAAGTATCGTACATAAAAAATATAACATTAAGAGTTACGCCATATTAGTAGTTTCTGCAAATTACTTTCTATTTATTTTACTAAAATGTTTTGTTTTCTATCTCTTTTTAGGTAGGTTGAATTGTCTTGATTACCTTAAAATTAATCGGGGTTAGAGGTTACAAAGTAAGTAACAATTCCCAGTGAGAAAGCTTGGTATTGCTTGACTTTAGAATAGAAGAAAAATGTTTGAATTGTTTTTGCTATTCTACCTATGCCAACCAATGTATGTCTATTTCCACGGTAAACGAATTGTTTAAAGGGAAAGTCCCACCATGTAGCAAGTAATATGTCTATACGTGCTTCATGAGAGCTGATGCCTTTTATCCAGTAGAGGGGGCTACATACTGTCAGTAAAATGGAGCCTATATGGGCCTAGCATTTTCAACCAAATCCATATATTCAGAAAATTTTATTTATAGCTTGGTGGGCTCCATAGAAAACGAAAAATATAGGCTCAAATCAAATTGCAATTTCCATTCCTTTCCTAAGTTTTCATGCTCTTCTTCCTACAATTCCCTCCTTCCAAAGTGGGACTTTCCCTTTAACAGTCTAAGGTAAAGGTCGAGTACTATAGTTGTACTTAAGAGTACCTATAGTAAATACTAGGTATACTCTTTTTTAAGTACATCTTTAGTACGGTACTAAAGATGTCATGCATTTCAGGTGCAATACTTTTTAGTCATTTTGACATATTTTGGTGAGATTTTGCTCCTTTTGTCAGTTGCAACAAATTACGCCTTGCAAACTTTGTTCTATCGCCCCTTGATTTCTAACAGAATTTTTATAATTATTCACATTTTAAATGTCGTGAGTCTCTATTTTATCTACCATTAACCTATCATACCTTCTTACACTGGTTTAAATACTGTAAACGAATTATACAAGCAATTTAAATGCTTATTCACCTCACCACAAACTCATTTAAATTTATACGAGGTATATATAATTTTGTAAGGAAATTATACTGTATTATGACCACGTGGCGTATACTTACGAGGCAAGAATAGTAGGAAATATTCAAGAAAAGAGTATGAAACTGTTGCTGGAATGATTCCAATACTTACAAAAATATAATTTAAATAACGTGTATAATGTACATATATATACGCAAAAGTCTGTTGATCTGCATTTTAAGTGCAGGGGTCATATACGTTTATTTCTTTTTCCCTTTTCTTTACTTTTCCTTATCTGTTTTTGATGGTATAGTGTAATGAGGAATCGTCTGGAAATACGTGCCCTGAATGTAAAATTCATCTCCAGACTGAAAATCTCATTTCAACCAACCTCAGCATCACTAACTCTGAATATGAACAGGAATCTTGTTAAGGATTTTTTTTTTGCCCTGAATCGCAATTGGCTTCCCATAAACTGCTAGTGACCATTCCAGAATGTTGTATTCTCACCCTATTTCTAATTTTTCCACAGTATGAATCTTCGCCTGAGTATTGGCATGTACTACTTTTTCCCTTTCGGTATTTGTTTCCTATATTATCCCCTCTCCCCCTTTCCTCCCCCCTCCATCGTGTGCCTTTTTTCACTTGAAGGGAGTTCCTAATAACGTTAGATAGCATAATTACTCACCTCGGAACAGTTTCATAGTCTTGGGACCTTCAGTTGGAGAAATCAAACCGAAACAAGTGGCATCTCCAGACTGAGCGAGAAAATACATCGTTTTTGTCTTGGTAAACACCTACAAAGAAATAAAGAAATAAATCATTAACCAATAATATAAGTAGGAATGTTCTTTTTCTGTTGTCAAGCAGCTTAACTTGGCTAAAAATGTTAAAAATAGTATTTTTCGTCATCACATTAAAGCTGCATATATTTAATCACTCCTATACTTTTAACTTGACCTAAGTTATAACTAGCCAAACTATACATTTATTTGACTTAGAATATATGGCCTAAGCTATTACATTGATCACTATACTTCACCTATAGGGTATATAAGTTCTATCCGTCTAAAATTTCCAATAAAAAGATATTCTTAAAGAACTATTCCAATGTACACCAGCACCAATTACTTGAAAATTCACAACATAGTCAGGTCAATATGCCAAGCATCAGCACCCTCTGTCTTTTCTAGTCTATACAAATAAAACTTTTGAAAGTAATATGGAGAAAAAAGATTCCCAGAAAAAAAACGCCAGCTAAGATTTTTTTAAACGTTGTATAAGGAAGGGTACAGAATCCATTAAAAGAACTCTGGAGTATTTCAGCATAAAAATGGACCAGAATTACATAAATGTGCCATAAAGGCCGCCCTCCAAGAACAGAAATTTTTATATATGATATACAAATTTCTAGGAAGCATATGTTACTATTAATGGCATTGTTCCCTTCTTCATTTCCTGCATAATAATTTCAATTTCAGAGTGAAGATAAAAGAATTGCCAGCTCTGGGGGTTGCCAGCTAGGGCGTCTCATTCTATGATTTAATAAGAAAGGGGAGAAAAACCAACAATAAGAATTGAAGCCATATACCACAGAGAGAAATGGTTTGGAGTCATTTGCAAAAAGCAAAAGCTCAAAGTCAGTTAATTTAAATGGCTCATCTCATAAATATATGCATTCGGGTGAGATATCTATAAAGGCAAGCTAGCATTCCCATATATACCTAGCAATTGCCTTTCCTTTCTAACAACGACTTGTCTTTTAAGATAATGCTCCCAGTGCACAATAAATGTGGTAATTATCCAACGTAAACTGATTTGTATAATGGCGAGGCTGGTTGTTGAATACTGGGAACACTAACTTCAATATCATTAGAAAAATATAGTTACATAGTCGTGTATAGTGCATCCTACATGCAGTTGCGTTAAATTTAAGTATAGAAAGAAAGCCAAAGTTAAAAGCAAGTACAATTTTCGCACTATATTATTTTTCTTCATTAGCCATTTTACTATGAAATCTCTAGATGGAGTCAGACAGTTGTAATTTTGATTTTCTAAATGAGAAGACCGCTTATAGCGGTGAACTGCATTTACACATTATATGAGCAGCAATTTCGTGTTCTAATGTACATGTACGTGTGCAATTGATGCAGAAAGTTAAGAGCTGAAAAGCATGCAGAAAATATTTTCAAAAAAAAAAATAAATACTGTATATACAAGTAAAGCTTTAATGGCATTTATTAATTAAAATCGCGTTAATGGAAAATAGCTGCTTTTCATCCAATGTACACCTGAGGCTTGTAAAATGCAATAAGCTCAAAATGAAAAGCAAAGCGCAAGTTATATACTGCTTATTTTAAATATATCATATCATTTGGTTAGAACGTGAAAAATGAAAATATATATTAGCTATATTGCATCACATGTTTTTCACACTCAAATCTTAATGGCTTTCTGGAAAACTAATGTCTAAAGTTTCATATAAACTAAGTAAAAACGGTCCAGAATGCATTATTATTAAACGAGTTTTAAATATTTGAAAATGTTTGGGTTAGTCTGCACTTCGAAATTATATAAAGTAAAATTTTACGGCTGCAGGACAGTTTTTGCTGAAATATATGGTAATTGCTTTTCCATAGAAATTATGCTACATGTGGTATAGCTCAATTATTCTCGATTCTGTTTGTTATAATATATGAAAAATGTGTTCAATTTTCCATACTTATATACCCTCTACAAAAGAATATTTGCCAATGTTTCCAATTCGTGATACATAGTCCTATTCATTTATCACACATTGTTTTTTGAAGAAATAATTGGCTTCTATATGCATTATATTTTCTTTTTAAAATTCATATGGAAGAAAGGTTATAAGCATTACTTATGCATAAAAATATCTTATAACTTTATTTTATTTAAAAAGTTTATAATTTGCAGAAATAAAGTATAACATATGACTAAAAGTCAATAAATATTTTCAAATAATGTTCGAAATATATAGGAAATATAGGAAAAAATTAAAAATTATAGCAAAATATGGGCTCCAAATTAACTGCATTATTAGTTAACAATTCTGATTGCAAAAAATGTTACTGGTACTGTAACTATGCACGGTCAAACCAAAGTAAATTTGCATAATGCATGTGCAAGGATAAATTATGCCAAATTTCCAGAAGTAAAAAATGCACTTCCATCATATATATCCTCGTATATTAAGGTATATATAATAGGGAAGAATGATGGAAGTGCATTTGAAAGCTATTACCAGTTCAAGGTATACGTGAATCTCAGAGGTATAATATATCTATATTGGGGTAAGCAATAAGAAATTGGTAAAAAAACAAACCCGAAGGAAATAGTCGACCCATGTATCTAGCCGACAGCTTTGATGAGCATCCATCCAAAAACATTGCAATATATAGGATATTGCCAGTGGACAGGCACAGGGTTCATATTAATAACATCCAAATGCAATTCCTGCATAAAATAGCCACCCCATAAAAGTTGATGTAGGTAAAGTTCAGTCTTGTAAAGAGACTTGCCCACGCACATGCATGCATGTCTAAAAATGAAGCCACGACCATACTTTCGAACGTATAAGTATAAGGGGGAAAACAAAATACAGTTTTTACTATTTTATAGATATATTTACACTCTGAAAGTGCATACCCTGATGGATATGTGAAGAGGGGAAATGGAAAATATCCAGAATAAGATATGAAAACAAACTGAAAAATAACAGGAAAAGCAAAAGTATATAGCTATTATTGCAGTGAGGACCAAATGTTTAAAAACACAGTTAAGGAGCGATCAATGACCACTCCTTGGCTGGGTTCTTGAACATTTAGTCCTGATTGTATAATTCATGAGAAAATTTGTTGAAAGCTATATTGATGCAGTCAAAATAGTAGCCCCTTGCCATGCTGAATTTATTGGACCTAAAGTCCTGTAAATTAAGGTTGAAGTAAAAAAAATTATTTATGAAAAATGAAAAAAAAAAATAATATGAAATGGCATACCCTATACAGAGCTGCCACTAGATTATCAAGACCTTGACAGAAATTTAACTCAAAATCTGTAAATTGATCTGAATCTTTTAGTCACTCTGCTAGACTAGTATACGGTAGTAATTTATTCATTTTAAAACCTTTTACCCCTCTAAGTCCTCTATATAAATCAGGCCTGATATAGATGATTCCTATGGTTATTACAATTTAAATTTTCTAAATTTCAAGAAACTTTATGAAAATATATTAATTTCAAAAAAAATATTTGATAGGAAAAGATCATATGTTACAGTGCTCTTACTTGATTTTTTGATTATAGTGGTTTATCATAAATCATTGTTAGGGATATTAGAATATTAAAATAAAGTTAATCGCAAATAAGCACGCCATGTAAATTAATTGTTTTCACAATAAAAGTGGCCATTGTTTCAATCTTTTCAATTAATATCGAGCGAGTATACGACTGAACCAAGTTTTGCTTTAAATTCTCACTATTTAAACTATCCCAACAACTGCACCAGCTTTAATACTGCATAATCGGTTTGATTTTGATTTTAATATGTCGGTACCGGTACTAGGTTTATAAATTAAAAAAATCAATGCATTTTTATATTGAGAAGGACTTGCATTGAATGTTATGCCTTTGAATAGGAGCCATAACCATGCTTTCAAATATAACATCAGTTCCATCATTCCATGCATGTGAACTTATTGATCACTATAGTGAGTCAATGGTCAGATTTATTTACTTCAGAAGGAAAGGAATTTCGTGACAAAATGGCTGCCAAAAGGAAAGAATGGCGAGAGGAGTGATTTGAGTCGTAAGATCAAAGGGTCATGCGCCATTAAACGAGGGACTGAGAATTGATAGCCAAATTTGTAAGGCGATAACCTTAGTTTTGAAGCCACAAAATGTCCACTAATAAAGATAGTGGATGGACCAATGGCAGGCATGCTACCAATCTTATCTGTTGTCCATTCTAAATGTCCTGACAGGATAATTTAAGTCAACGTTGACCTGGCTCACTTCTGGGTTACATCAATTACTCAATAGTCCACATCATTCAAGCCTTTGTGCAACTTTTATATACTATCACAAAAAATAACCAACAACAACAACAACGACAAATTTCCAAAAAAAAGATAGAAAAAAATTCAGCATACAGAACACAAGGTTCCATCGCTTTACTCTTGATTTATACACATCTATATAACATGAAGAAAAGAATAATTGATCCCGTAGAAAGTAATAGAGCTAAGTGATACTTGACTTGAAAAGCTTTTCTCCCCTATACCTGAAAGATTATATTAGGATAAGATTAAGTACATGGCCTGGTCGTGTGGTGGGATATTCAAATGATACATTTTAGCTTTATTGGCAGCAAGAAACCTTAGCTTGTCCGTATTTGACCTCAATCCTGCATGGAAACCATGAATGCAATGATACAATTTGAAAGTGCATCAACATATAAATTCATGAATAAAAATCATGTGCACACATACATATCATTTCAATTTAATTAATAAGTCAGCTCTTTAAAAAAAGCAGAAAAATAGGGAACATCTTTCCCCTTTTTTAAGTAGTTATGGCAACCTTAGGCTGACAAATTGCCAAAAAAACATCTCTACCTGCCTGCATGGTTAGTGATATTTACGACGTAAACCGTCCCTTAATGACAGATTAAAATATGTCACAGGTACTTTGCAATAGTATGAATGTATTTCCAAATTTATCTGCTGCATTCCCATAATAATTATGAAACTAAGTATAGCTTTAATTTTAGCATATAACTAATATATTATAGGCCTACTAGAAGCATAAAGTAAAATAACAAAAGTACAATACGTTTTCATTGAATAATCAATTGAAGTAGTTCAAATCTGGCTCACACCTTGAGCTCATTTTATGGTGTCAATTTTTAGGCTTTATGGTTTTTTGAATGGTGCTCTATATAATTTTAAATGAGCAGTTCCATGACTGAGAATTCTTGAAAAATAGTCCACTATGTATACACTGCACAGATTTTATTTTAAAATGGTTCGACAATGTTGCCAATTTGTATATAAAGTGCATATGCCCAGATTGTAAATAACTAATTCATGCAATTCCATTAAACTGTGCATGTCTGAATTTGCACATATTTAATTTTAGAAATTTTCTAACCATTTAACCTTGACAAATAATTCGCCGTATCGATAACATTATATAACAAGTAGTTAAACAGACGAAAAATTACCATGGCACACATTTCTTCATCACAAAATCTCTATATATATCTACAATACAATTCTTGCCACTTCAAAGCAGTTTCATGAAAATTAATTCTCAGGATGACTTTACTTTGGCTGACAACAGTCAAAAATTGTCAACAATGCATGGTAACTTATGCCAACGTCGTGTCAATATTTACGAGTGTCAAAATGAAGTGATAAATATACAAATGATGCATCATAGCTGTGTAGCACTACTGCATGCATGCACTTGCAGTAACGTCACATGTCTATATACGAGCTTAATTTTTTTCTCTCTCCATATTCTCATTTATTAATCGTTAATTTACAGGCTGCCTGTCACATGTCATATGATTTCCCCATTTTGATTTTTAGTATAATTTTCCCATATAGTTTTACACATACCGAGTAGCTGAGGTCCTATTTTTTGGCTAATGGGAAATTCGAGATTCAATTGGCTGCAGCATAATTAAAAGTTGCAAAGTGAATTATTGTTTATAGATAATCAAATTTTCAGCTTCATTTTTAATATGTTAAAAAGCTCTCCCCCTGTACGTATCCCCCCTGTGGTTGGGAAGTAGTTCCTAGTAGGCCTAATTTCCCATGATGTAGCTCATAGTGTTCACACTTGACAATCATGCTAAATAATTAGCTTAGCCCTCTATGGGTGGGCTTATAAAAACATCCATTAGGAAATAAGGCATCCATCCAACTTGGGCTCATTTCCGCACTGGGTTCCGTGCCTGTAATAATTCCACTGGATATTCCTAATCACCACATAATTAAACATAATGAAATGACCACCCACCTTAATATTATTTTCTATTTACTTACAATTAGTAACCCTGACTGAATAATGCACACATATATTATTCAGAAAGAAAAAATTAATGAAAAAAATTTAAGAATCAATATTTAACAATAATTGGCCTAGTCCCAATTCACAGTTACTATAGGAATATACATTGGGTTAAAGGAAAACTCACCTCAATTTAAAATTGCTTTAATATAAAATCATAAATATTAAGATATAAGAATTATTAATTTTCGAAATATGTTGACAACTATTTAATTATGATTACATTGTTAAAAGCAAATATAAACTGTAGTTGCTTTATTTCCTAGTCGATGTTATAAGGTGGACCAGTGATAGTCAGATATAAATGCATTGCATAGTGTACAGGGCTTCTTAGTGACATCAGTGTTCCAACTATTAGTGTACAGGCACTGGTTATGAAATCGTTTCTCTGTACAAACTATATATTTTAGACTTATAAGGTGACGAATTTTTGCAGTAACACTTTCTTAATACTCTGCTAAAAACTAAACTTCACCACGGTCTCTACAGAAGCAGATACAATTTTTACAAAATTCGTTAAGTATATAGTTAACATTTTTATAAAGGTAATATAAAACCTCTTTTAATTATGATTAACGACTTACTGATAGCAATTTTTGTTAATCAAGCACTTTCATGCATCATAGTTCTATGATTAGCCAGAATTTCTATAAATGCTATTATTTTAAATTGTTTCTGATTTTAAAGTGCATATCATGTCATGTTTTCAACGCACATGTAATTTAGTGCATTAACGTCTGCATGTTGCCAAATAATGTCACTTTACCTTCAGGAAGTTAAAAGCCTTTAGTGCATTGCATAGAAAATATTTATCTAACTCATTTTTGTGCAAAATATCTGGATGTCAGTCTAAGCCCTAGCTGCAGGTTTGCACGCTTCATTGTCACATATGTTACTTCGTTTTGGATGAACGGCGTGTGTTGACACAAAGAGCATTGGACTGTGTCAATGTACACCATTGAAAATAGAAGAAATTGCTCGTTCAATTGTTTGTTACTTGTGGATGGGCACACATTGGACAAATACGTACCACCAGCTATGCAACAGGAATTGCTAATAATATTGGAGTGCGTATTTAAGGTCACAATGCCGCTATTGGCATAGGTTAGATAGCATACATAATGTCATCACAAGTAACGGAATGCAACAGGCTAATACACACAAATATAGGTATATCTTAAAGAGCTCACTGAATACATTTCTGCAATGTAAAGAAAAGAAAAAAAATCATTCCTGCCAACAAAAAACATCACTTCAAGATACATGAATTGGTTTAATAGTCAAGATACACAGCCAGAACATTCTGTAAGCCGAGATGCTTATCATGGGAGTCATTTGTTTTTTGTAGTATAGGAGCCTAGGCCAAAATGCTTGGTTGTGTAGATTACTATTTTTTTTTTTTAGAGAAAAATAACCTTACAAAATAACCATAATTCAGATCGATTTTAATCAAAAGTCATTCGGAAAATGGTCTGACTATTTTGGTTAAGCGTGCTGTTGTTGCATTTATTTCTCAACTGATCAAATCAAATGGTCGGCTATAGGTACAGACGCCAAAAAATGGGCAGATCTGGTATATCAATGCTAATCTATTTTAATCTAGCACTATGCATAATGATTCTGATCTGATTTGGCATGATCTGGGCCTGTGGCCCTAGCATTTCTGTAAGGAATTAATGTAGCCCTTACAGAAAATATCATGGTTATTACATGTTTTCAAACATGGTAAGAACATGTTTTGTACATGAAAATAATG
>JAQIXP010001995.1:0-16375 GCA_034700285.1 Proteroiulus fuscus | reverse complement strand
AATGTGGGACAACCCCCCTACCAAATGGCATCATTATATGCTGATCGTAGGGTACTGAGTTGAATTGAATTGAATATCACCAGGGCAAGTTGTGTTTTTTTATTTGTAGGCTAAGTGGTTATTTTCGACAGATAAATAGTTTGTGTGGTCATTTACCTTAAAAATAAAAACAACAAAAATATCATGGGTATCCTAACCCTATAGTTAGAATGTTATTTTAAATTATAAATTCCATAAAGTCAACCCGCACTTTGGAACAATATCATGAAATGTTAAAGGGGTGAATGTGATTGTTGAAAAACTTTAAGTAAATTTAAGTTAAAACGTATTAAGAAATAGTTCAAATATATTCTTTACAAAAGTGTATAATTAAATTACAAATGTGCTGGTTTGGGAATGTATTTCCACTTACCTAATATTATTAGTTACAAAACTGTAGCATTCAAATATAGCTAATTTTATATGAAAAATTGCAATTCTAATTTATAACTAATTATTTAATTAACATTATATGCAAATGAAAACAATTTATACTTTTCAAATGGCATAATTTTATTTTCATACAAAATTTAGGTAAGTAAAAATTACCTATAGGCCTACTACAGATTCATTAGAATTTGTGCATTAGATAGAATTCATACCGAAAGTATCAGATTATTTATGCATAAAATTTTCTGCAATTATTTTTCAGATTCCCTGAAGGGTACATCGAAAATGGTCTAAAGATTTCAACCGATTTTTGACAAATCCTTATTTATCTTAATTTTATTTATTTATTTTTGGATAAAGTTGAAAGCAATGAATTATTAACACACGTAGATATTACAGTTTGCACAAATTTTGTGCGCAATCAATATTTGTTATATAGACTGCTGTTATTTTTTCCACACGATAAAATGATTGATGTTTATAAGCGCGCCAGTCTAAGATTCCCTAAAAACAATTAAGCAAAATAACTTTCATGTGCAATCTTTTTTTCACATTTTCAAGGACTGCAGCTCCCGAAAGGCAGTTTACAGGTTGTGTGCCGTGAGTAAACACTTGAAAATCAATAAATTGCAAATTACTACGAACACATCCGGATCATCAAATATCCGGATTGATTGAATGTTCAAATATGTTGTGGTTTTCATAAATGAACTAATCAATGCTTATAAAATAAAATGATCAATTCTGCATACTAGATTTGCAAGAAATGAATTCAGTGTCAATTTTTTATGTTTCACGTCTACACTTTTTGCCTGCCTTTCAAACAGCTTTTCAATGCCTGCATTTCAATTTTTTTTATACATTTTAAAAAAGTGAAATCTTCTTATAGATTCTATACCATAAATATACCAACATGCCTGTGCATTCTCTATGATAATGGTATGTAAATAAGGGCTCATCATCTTTTTTCTATAGGTTGGTTTATAAAACAGATCAATACATTGTACCCCTATAACCATATGAAGTATTTTCTGAGTTACAAAATCCATCTGAAAATTTGAAAATCTAAGAGTTTATAGCTGAATAAACAGCAGTTACAAATAGTGTATATAGGATGGCATTTGTGTATATATATCTATGAATTTTAAGTAGAAAGTTTATAATGCATGCCTTCCTAAAATGCTTCACCAGTCTGTTTAAGCTTGGATAGCAGTCGATCAAGGAAATAGATTGTAACAAAAAAAAAGATAAATAAAAATGCTTTGTTCACTTGGAAATGGAATAAAATTATTAATATTTTAAAGGAGTATTTGCTGGTCAAATTGTATTATATGTCAATATAAAATTCTTTTAATAATAAATATATTGCATATTCGATATAAGAATCGCATTTTATAGGAAATGTGGGCAAATCCATGCAATTTAAAATATATGCATGCTTGAGTTACCATCAAATTGTGACTAGCATGCATGCTTGCCGTATACAGTTTATACACTATTGCCTAACTAAAGGTACTTTATTTATAGTTTAGCTTATTATAGTAACACTGAAGCAAACAACCTTATATAGTTAGCATCAAGAACTTTTAATTTAAAAAAACCACAAATAAAACATTATTCTTGTATGCAGGTAACTGAGAAATTCAATCCAATCTATGGGTTAAGCATCTTGCAATGCAATCAAAGAATAAGATTTTTACAGTATTTTGCCAAAATTCATTCAAAAACTAGAGAAATTTGTATGATTTCTTGCCTGATTTTGCAGCTAAATCCGTGAAAATCCTGTGCTTAACATGCTTAATTTTTTCATTGAGATTTTGGATTCGTGCATAAACCTGATAACCTAGCTGCAATTTATATAAAAAAATGATTTTTTTATGCATAAACTCTGCACAACCCTCAAGACAATTAAGACAACACCAAGACAATTACTGTAACCATTTAGTTCACATCAATCAATGGTACCTTGGTCCCATGTTACCTGTTAATTATTTACTTTGGTATATTCATTTTTAAAAAATGTTGTTTTTGTGGGTTATCAGGTTCTTGCAAGGAGCCACAGAATTATATAAACAAAATAAAATAAAAACAATAGGTTTAACAGGATCTGAATTCAAGCTATAATATCGATGATGGATACTGCATGTAATGCTTAAATCGATTCTGTATTAATTGATTTATAAAGTGCTACGGAAATCCATGCATCCCCATAAATCCCAACTAATTATAATGTCACCCATAAATTCATATAAAAATTCGCAAGCTGGTATAGATTAGCATATATATAAAGGCAGAAGTGAAAATTATAATTAACATTGCACACTTTGTTATTATCATTTGCAGACCTGACAAGTGTGATATATGTAGACAAGTAGTTTGCCATGCAAATTTATAGGACATTATGCATGAAATGGGCTCAAGTATTGTTATAAGATGAACCAGTCATCATTCTGTTAATCACCAAAGGTGAAGAAAAGTGAAAGTTCTTCAAAACTAAACAAAGGAACTAATTCAAGCATTAAAACCTGATTCTGCCAACAACTTTTTATTTTTTTTATTTTTTCGTGGTTTAGGTCATTCTGTACAGCTCCTAGCATTTTCACAGCTATTATTAAGTGGATGGGAAGAAGGAAAAATTCCCAGATTATTATTTTATTATTCGAGGTCATTTCGTTTTCTATTTTATCAAGCTTTTAAAAAAATAAATAATGCCCATTTTACTGTGAAAATATTAGACACATTCATCACAGAATTATAATTGTGCAATAATTTTTAGGGTACACGCACTTGCATGAGATTAATTATTTGGCTATATGATGATGTCTCTATTATTTATTTTAATCCTTATTCGTGAGCAAGCGAACAGATCGAGTATTGGTAGTTAAAATCGGGCTCCTTAATAAATCATATTTCTGATGCACATTAATTTAAAAATAAAAGTAGGACCTATACATCCAATAAATGCCCTAAGAAAGCGTTTCTGTAAAGATTCTTCCAAAACTGTCGAATTTCTTCAGAAAAATTTGCGTTAATGTACGAGCTCATATACGTTCTGCAGAAAAGTAAGTTTCATGATTATTTCCACACAAGTACAGAAAGATCATGATTCTGCAGAAAATTTTGAAGCAGCTTACGTTTCTGCATAAAATAAATTTAAACTTTTCTGCTGAAAGTTGCCACCTTAATTCCGAGTTGATTAATTCTAAATTTGGGTTCGCTCAGATTAACTGCATTAAGAAAATAATTGGATAAAATCGAAACACGTATACGTATAAAAAAAATCAAATTAGGTTTATTTTTAATTAAATATATTTTAGTAAAAGAATGCTGAATTTTCCTCATCGATTACTAAGCACATTTGTAAATGTTTTACTCTTTCACTCAAAAATAATTGACTTTTCCATCACGCACTTATAATTTAAAAATAACATGCACCAGTCTAAATATAGCAGTTAGCAAAGCATTTAATTATATTTTAATTACATACACATTCCTTTATTAAATCAATCAATTATGCATCTGCATGCAGTCTCATCAATAATATTGGTTAAGATTGTTTTCCTTAGCCATTATGCAATGTTTTCCTTTGTAAATCAAAACAAAAAATGCTGTCTTAATTGCATTACCTCCAGTAAATTAATGTGGCTTTTCATTTTAACAGCAACATCAAATTGAATAATCACATTATAATTTTTACATTCAAAAGTGCTTCATTGCATGCATGTTATACACGTTAATTAATTAGAACTTTCATACACCGTAAGCAATTCGTGACCAGACTTTTTCTTTCAGAAACATTTTTAATCAGTTGAGATTGTCTATACGGCTTCTATAGATTATTTAAGAATCACGTACATGTTTGCTTATGCATGTGGTTAAAATAGTTTAAATTGTACTATAAAGTTGAATAAAACTCGCATTTGTGTTCAAAATTGCTTGTACAATTCAAATGAAATATCGAATATTGATCTAAGATTTATTTATTCAGCACATATTTTGTTGGACTGTCATCAGCATGCATCATTATGAAAACTGCAATGCAATGCAGTACATGGTCTTCAGAAATTGCTCTATCATTAATGGACTAAAAAAAATTTATTTTTTGCCATTTAACAAACATCAATCGATCAATATCCACAACAACCACTGAATTTTTATGCCCAATATATGAGACTTGTTTGCCAAAAACTTTGAATTGAAAAAGAAAATTAGCATTTTTAAAAACGTATATACGAGTGCAGTATAATTTTATTTTTATAAAATATATAAAAATGCGTTTATTTGATAAAATTATGCAACTATAATTCCCTATTGAGACCAAATGCGATTTGCAGTCTAAATTTAACATTTTATAAGCATATATTGTACATTTTCCTCTATGGCATATAGATTTATCTCCTTGTAAGAAAGAAAAATTAAAGTCTTTAGAGAGATTAATATTTCTTTTAAATTTGAGAATAAATTTAAATGCTTATATACCTTATATGATTGGTTGCATTCTGTTTCAAAAAAAGTAAAAAAGTAATATAGGTCTACTTAAGAGCAAATGTAATTTTTGGTACAATATTTTAATATATATTTATGGTAAATGTTTCTTTTCTGAATACGAAGTAGAATTTGATTACAAATCCTGCTTTTTCTCTGCACTTACGCAAAGGTTTACAAAAATGAATAAAAACTGATTTCTATATTCGTGCGATTCTGCTATTCTCGCAAAATAAAAATGTCAAATTACAGGGCCTACTATTTATCTATTTCCTAAAGATAGAGCAAGTATTTTTGCGGTATAAACTTAAAAAAAAATCAAACTTTTTGGGAGTTTTTATGTTTTCATTAAAATTATTTTTTAGTATTGCTCATATACAGTTAATAAGTGCGAAATTTTTTTCACAATACCCTATATTTTCAAGCTCTAAATTTATTTCAATAATGCATTATGATGATATTGAGTCTGTCTTTTCAAAGTTAAAATTAATACCAAAATTCTCATATTTTATAGATTTTTTTCATGCTTCCTTATATCGCCAATCATTACTTTATAAAGTTGTATATTTATAGGGCATCAGAATAATCTCATGTGATAAATGGTATATTATTAATAAGCTAAAGTGCTATTTTCTCATATTTCATGAAGGCCCTGATTATATCGGTTATGCATAGAAGAGTGATATGACAAATATTTTAAGTAAGACTATACTCTTAAAGGCTGAAAATTTCTACGTTATTGCTTCTCTATAGGTATTAAAATATTTACTGTGGCAATTTTTTAGGATTGGCATATATCACCAAGATGTTCTTCCTGACTTAACAGGGTGGATGCAACAAAGTACACTGAACCAAAGTATAAGCATTTGACTCCATCAGTTACAACAATTGTGATTCTCACTTATGAAATGAATGGGTGGTACTTCAAATTCAGTACAAGATGCATGATGGGACTATTGTTTTGCCTTATTTTGGAGAAAAAAAATTGCCTCCCTTCACGAATTTGATCACTGTTGAAAAAAATGACAATCATCTTTCACAAGTGTGGGTGGAAAAGGAAGTTGAAATATTACAAGGAAATTGTACAAAATGTATTCATTATTGGAACCCGTAAAGATGACACAAAGAACAGATTTTTAGGATAGCCCTAAGGTCAATAAGTCTATAAGCAAATTTTCAACCCCATACTGTTACAGAGATGAGTATCCATTTATGACATAGAAATTACACTTTAAAAGAATTAGTTTAGAAATAATCCTGAACAGGCATAATTAGCCTACCTCATATATACACTTTTGAATATTCGCCTAAATTGGTTCTTAGGTTTAGGAGGTTTAGGGAGGGAAAGGGTCACCGAATTTTGGCATTATTTTAGCGTGATGACCGTGTAACCATTTGGTTACATGGTTTGTAGCTGAAGCGTTTTTACAGTGTCTCTATTTGGAGTGCAGGATCACAAAGCAAGATAACAAAAAAAGGTTGCCCACTTAAACACAAAATGAGATCGCAGAAACACACAGAGCAGTGTGTGTGTGCGTTTGCATTTTCGTCGTTGGGTTAAAACCTATGATGGAGCTAAGAACTACTTGTGAACTGGATCACAAAAGCATATGATTCGATCACAACGCCAAAATACGCCTATTATCTGCCATACAAGGAGGGGGGAGGAAGTTACACATTTTTTCCAAGGAATGTTGTTAAATATGTGTAAGAAAATACTCAATTTTTATATACTTGAAATATTGGTATAAGCATTTTTCTTAAATGTAAGACATTTTCTAAATTCATTACTTATTAAATTCATTTCAATAATAAAGCCAAGCATATAATATACGAGCCCTTATAACTTTTATAGTCCAAGTTTTCTTTGTATAGCAAACTGACATAGATATCCCACGTAATTTTATGTATTTCTTAGAAAATATAATTGCTTAGATTAGATTATTAATGGATTTTGTTACGCACTGTTGCTTCCACATACATTAGCGTATGCATTTTAACAATACTAGCACTTCCCTTTTTGCAGTTAAATATCTCAATGTCATTACTAATGCACTGTTTCAAAGTTATAAGGTATAACAAAAACACTCAACCTTGGTGACCACTGAAGTGGAAGGCAAATAAATAAAATGCATTAAGTTTATTATAAGTATAAGACATAATCAAGGTCGCCGTGTATAAGAATAATTTGTAAAAAAAAAAAAAAAAAGTGAAAGGAAAGCATTGATTTCACCAAAAATTTCAATTAAAAATTTGGGTCCAAATCAAACTTTTTTAACTAACTGGTTAAACATTTCCCATAAAACAGCATGCACTTACAACTCCACGAAATAAACAATGCTTTCGTAATTATAGTTATTCCCTGGTGGCATATATGCATTGTAATTTCATGTAGATGCATGGTCTAAATAGACCAGTGGAAAATTCTGAATAAATTAACTAAAATTTACATACGTGATAAAATGCATTAAGCTAAAAACTCATGAATAAATTTCCCACTATATTGTGTAATTTATATAATATTTTGAAGCCATCAGAGCTTGATCATCTAATAGCTTGTTAATAAAATGCAAAACAATAAAGCACTATTGTACAACAGAGGGTTGTTCATAAAGTTCCTGGACTAACCATTTTTGGAGATTAGTTACCATCTGTTAGAAAATAAAACTATGTATAGTCCATAAATTGCATGAATTTCCCTTTCAAAGCTCAGGTATACACAAGACCTTACATGCTGGGCCCATGTTGAAAATGCTAAGGCTTTTCTTTTCAAAAATAGTTTTACTTTGCAAAATGCCTTATTTATGATATATATATATATATATATATATATATATATATATATATAGGCTACATTAATTTCTCCTGTTTATTTATATATTTTCAACATATCAGCAGGTTTACCCAAAGAAGAGTAAAATTAATTATATATAGGCAAATTAATTTTGGTGGGAAAATGCATATGTCTTGTAATTAGGCTTAAAAGAAAAAAGGAATATAGATATGATTTTTATCTATGCATATACAGCTATTTCTAATAAACATGTGCAAAGTAATTTAAATCTCATAGTGCCTCTGCAAATCAATAAAATATGAATTTGAAAGATTACATTATCTTTTCGTCAGGTATAATTGGATGGGTGTGCAGGACCACAAAAATCAAAGAAAAATAATAAATGAAGAAAAATAAAACACTGTACATGGTGATTTATTATATGCTATTTTTATATTAAATCAAAATCAAACCAAGTCCCAAATTTAATCAGATTTCATCCTCTAATGCTCAGCATAGAAAATCTGAATATCATTTGGCAAAAACAAAAATTCATGCAATAGTCTCCTAAAAGAAATGGTTCTGTAAATCTCTTGTTGACCTACATAACATAAGAACTAAGAAGATATAAGATTTACTTTTAAATATCTCATTATTATTACTGTTCTGAATTTTAATTAAATAGCGTAACACAATTTATTGAACATAAACGTGTATCTAGTATGTAATTCACAAAAGGCCACCCACAGAATAGTCTGCTGAGTTATCGATATAAATGTGCATAAAGGTCATTGTAATAAATTCTTACACAATTGCGTATATCCAAAAGCACATTTTAAAATAAATGGATTGTACATTACACATAGTTTTAGGCCGTAAGGCATCTGTTCACAATCGTTTTATTCAACTTATTCAACTCAAACACAACTACCAAAGGGTTAAAGTTTATAGACATTAATTATACAATCCTATGCCAATATGCATTTAAACAAAATGAAGCATGTTTAACAATGCAAATTTTAAACTTATTTATTTTATTGGATGGTAAGATGGTATTGTAGGCCTGGGTGGTCGTGGGCCTCCCTGACTTTTTATGAACAAAAATTAAGCTTTTCCCTGACATTTTAATGCAAAACGCATGAATGCAAACGCACAGTCTTTTCAGAGTGTAATTAATCCTAGACAATCTGATTAAATAAACAAATTATCTAAATTCAAATTTTTCTGAAAATAAAATTTTGGAGAAATATAAATAAGAACAGATGCTTTGCAAAGTATTTTTTTTTAAAATAATTCACCAATTTTTAGAGTTTAGAGAGAAGAATTGCTTCTCATGTTAGCGATGAAGTTTTTTTTTTAATTTTCTCTAAAGGGAATTGAAAATAAATCTTAAAAATATTTCAATTTTATGTAAATATTTCTTTTGTATAATAAATATATATAATGTACATGTATTAATAAAAAAATATCCGCCAGCTGTACAAATATCTAGTTTTTTTCCATGTTTTAAATTTTTAATGCTCAGCATGGAAGGTTTATGAAATTAAATAAAAATGAAAAATTAGTAGAAAATAATTGTAAACAATAGTATTATATCCATGAAGTGCAGCACAACAGAAATTATTAAATATGTTACTTAATTTATAAAGAACCACATGCCATATTTTTTGAACTTTTTCGGCAATAAAATAATATGGCCTAGATTTTAAAGACTGGATTTAACTAGATCACTATTTTGGTCCATTAATCACATTCCACCAGATTCACAAAGATGAAATTTAAAAGTAAAAAATATTAGATGTACAAAACATGCAGTCTCTTCCTATAGATGCTGCAAAAAATAAGGCTAATAGAAACTTTAAAGAAAGCTATGGGGGGATAGAAATTCGGTCAGCTAGCTTATTTGTCATTAGTATATTATTGAATGTTTAACAACGAAATGACAAGACCTAAATATACTCTTACAAAAAAAATAATCTTTTAAAATGTTTTACAATCAAAATATATTTCATTTATAAATTGGTCTTATAATTTTATTATAAGATATTCCAGGAATAAAAAGGCACCAATAGTTAATAATTCAAGAAGCTGTCCTTATTTTGGCATTTGATTGAAAATATTCTGAAAAGTAATTGCTTGCAGGTTATTCACAAACGAGTAAAAGGAAACTAAAGGAAATGTCATTAAAATTAGATATTTATTGATTTATAGAAAACGAATTTGGGCCTATTCCACATGGCACATTTTATATTTCAAAATGCATTCTTAATTTTTTTAACTTATAAGAAATATTCTTTAGGCCTATGCATTATAGATACGAGAGTATCTATGACTACAATAACAACTCAAATGTAAACATTAAATTACTCATCATAAATAAATTCAAAATTCAAACTTGCAATGATAAGTTACCCTTAAAAATCTTTTTTCCAACAGACAATATAATGATAAAAATGCATTTCCCAAAAGTTCTCATCAATGCATCATGTACTGTGTAATTATGGCATTTAATAAAATATAACCAGCTCCTCGGTATGCAGAATTCAATTTGTGAATTTACATTTTTTATTTTGTTTATCTGCAAATAACTAGAAAGTACATAGTTAGGCAATGTTGGAAAATGTATATTTTCTCACTGTATACATATTCTGTTGATAAAAATATTTTTTTTAGTTTGATTCCCCTTTAAACAGTTATTGAAATAAGCCATTCCAATTAGAAACTTAATTTGCCTTGTTTTATTTATTCATTACCATGCACTATCTACACAAACTTATCATAGTAGCATGAGTGCAAACTTATATAATTATTATCATTTTTAAGAAATTCTACAAATTTTATGCATTATAAAACATCTTTGATATAAAACTCAGATTTGATTAACAGATCTAAAGTTAAGATAAAAAACCCTGCTATCGAATACAAAAAAGATATTCTATAACATACGGTTCACATGGAAACATAATAAGCACAAGAAAGACATGTCAATTTTTTGTATATAAGACGCTCCTCCATAATGTTTTCTGAAAAGCTGTATTTTTGTTAAATTGACCATTATCACAGCTGGTAATTTTCATAAATTAGAAAGACTATGACAAAGAAAAAGGCCCCATGATACCTATGAGACACATTTCATAGAACTCCAACTCCCTATAGGTCAAAATTTATCTCTACACAAGCAATGTAATAAAGTTTAGAGCAGATACGAGCTCTGAAGTTATGTCGTATAGAAAGTCAGCAGAAGCAAAAGGGACCATTAAAAGGCTTGTTTATTAACAAACACAGGGAACTCAAATGAGATTTAAACACTGATTGTCTTTCACATTTGCTTCTATAATGGACACATTTGTAAATGCATAACTTTGCAAATCTTTCTCATATATTTCTAGATACCCTAGTACATACTTAAAATTCACGAGGGCTATAAATAAGAAAAATTGTGAAAAGTGTTTGTTGCTGCTATAGCTTGGAACTGCATAATTTATGAAAGAGGCACATATTGCAAGTGAAAAGCAAATTGAGGTTGATGTGCTCGGAGGTACATCTACTTTTTTAATCAGCATATGCAAATGACAGCAAGAAATAACCAAAGGCAAACTAATCAAGAATACAACACAATAAAAGATGTGTTAAAATATTTATGTATATTAAAATATAGAAAAACTTGCAGAAATGTTAACAAAAAATGAGAAATCGATAAAGTTAACCCATTCACACGTATTTTTATAACAAATTTTGTTCCATTTTGCACAAATGACAGTTAATTTAAGTTAAAATATATTAAATATTTTTTATTACAATGTTATCTGGGTTAGCATATTTTTATTTAATGAGGTAGAACCCTTTGTATATGGTGTCCTTAGACTGTCCAAACATAAAAAAAGATTTTTTTTATTACTTTTCTGGACCAAAATAAAAAGGATAATTATATATTTATTTACTAAGAATATACCTCCAATTACTACAATTGTACTAAAAACTTATTGGCATCCAAATGACTTTTGAAAAATCAACTGTTAATCTTATTACATCAGACTATCATTTGTTTTCATAATATGACTGCAGGAATTTAATCAAATCTACCGATTTGGGTCAATTTAATGCATATGTTATTAAACCAACAGCAGTTAAGATGGATACCGAACATACAGATTATGTGTAAATTTTTAAAAACTGATTACGATTCGAATAAATATTTTAAAATGCATTTTTTTCGGAAATATTTGGTTCATGAAAAATCATAGCAGAATTACAATATATATATATTGTAATTCTGCTAGCTATATATATATATATATATATATATATACATATATTAATTTTTTTTATACTAAAATTTACAAAATCAGTTCCCCAACGTTCTCTGATCAACCCAATTAAGTAAATTTCCCTGACTTTTTAAAAGTAATTTTGTAGGAACAAATAATACAGTTTATTAGATATAATGTGCAAGCTAAAGTAAAAGTCCCACTTTGTAACAAGTAACAGTTAAGTTGTTCACACTTACTAGATATGAATGGCTATGTGACAATTTGTTTTCACATTGAACAAATCACACCATACAAATTAAATACAAATTAGGCGCACTGAATTTCGGTAGCACCCTCTAGGACATGCACGTCTACGTGTTTCATGAGAGCTGATGCCTTTTATCCAGTAGAGGGAGCTACATACTGCCAGCAAAATAACGCCTACTTGAGCTTTGCATTTTCTCTCAAATCCATGCCTGCATGCATATATTCAGGACAGTTTATTTATTGATTGGTAAGCAAAAAATCAAATTGGAATTTCCCCTGATTTTATAATTTTTCCTGCTCTTTTCCTATACAACTCACTTCTTTTAAAGTGGGACTTTCCCTTTAATGTTGATTTAGGCTTACTAGCAATCACATGATCTGAGTGAAATTGTTCTCGATGGCACTTTTATTAACTGACTTTCCCTTGCTCGTAATTTTAGATTTTGAAGAGTTATGCTTGGAAGAGCAATAGCATTTGCTTAAACTAATGTTTACCTTTTTTAAAAATTAATAAACAAATGCTATTCATAAAAACTCTCCTTGACTAACCAGAAAAAATTATAGAAATTTTCCCTGAATTTCCCTGACCATATTACTCTTAACTGACTTTCCAGTTCCGTATATAAACCCTGGAGTTCTTCTTTAATTTATCACAGCATGCTTCAGTAGGCCTACGAGGATAAGAGAAACGTTTTAATACCTGTAGGTTGGGACCCAATAATAAAGTATAAGCACCAAACTGTTGTTAAGTCAGTGCATTTTGTGTTAAACCTTGGGCAACCATTATAAAACCAAGAATATTGCTTTTAGACTTTTAAAGAGCTTTAAAATTCTATTGAGGATTTTGATAATCAATACTCAAAACTACAGTATACACTTCAAGCAAGAAAACAAAAGCTTGTTGTATTGAAATTAATGGATTCACAAATCAAATTGGCTTAAGTGCATGCAACTGTGGCTTGGGGCTTTCTGTGATTCAAGTAACTTTTATATAACAGAAAATGTTGAAAGTTTAATGGTTTGCTTTTAATGATATTTCACTATACATTGACTATAGGCCCTATTCGGTAATTTGCCTGTCAGTGAACGTCATTTACTTGCATAAGTTTATTTTCCTTTTTTAATTTTTCTTAGAAACATGAATTTAACAAGCAATTTATGACTATCGTATAAGTGGATTTGTCTGTTTTAGAAAGTCGCCCTGAAACCACTTTCCTAGAAAAGTTGAGTAAAGAATTTGGTTGTACATATTTGCATAAAATTATAATACGATGTGGTATTATAAAGTATATGCAGCTAGTTACTTTGATAATTTGAATTAATCAATACAAGCATGCCAATAAATTGCAATTAAGATGCAAAACAATTACATGATATGGTTTCTCAGAAAACTAAGCTTCATTGCAATTTCTGCACAAAAAAAATGATCATGTTATTCTACTAAAACTATTGAGCAGCTTACATTTATGCATAACATAATTGTAAATTTCCATGCAGAAATTCATCATTGTAATTCTGAAGTGCATATTCTGTATACGAAAGGTATATTTTTCATTATGGGGTATAGCCAATATCACAAAATACACAGAAGCATTTTCCACATAAATATTTAAGCAGCTTACATTAACAAATATCAATTTCCCTGCATTAATTAGTCACTTTTATTCTGAAATGCCTATTTTATAGAAATAGACACATTTAATTTTTATATAAGGTTGCAAATAAAGCAAAATGCTTTAAAAAATATAACAAAATACTGTCGCCAATTATAGCCTAATCACGTCTTTCTATCAAAAAATACGCCAGGTATACGTTTAATGATACGGCTGCCTCGTGAAATTGAGAATATAAAAGTTGGCATATAGAAAAAAAATTAAGTCCATAAAAATGTAAATATACATTGACGAGACTGCTGTTGCACAACCTAAACCTACTTTCAATACAGCATGGGTAAAGCTTGCACAAAACCAGTTTTTAAGCTAAATTCAATAAGCAAGTCGATTTAATTAAGCTACCCATGTAATTCCAATAAATCACTTTGTAAATATTAGTTTAAAGTGTATTCGCATGGCATACATTGCCCTTGTTAACACATTCATGATCTCATTTTAGAAATGTTGCTTAGTAAAATATAACATGAATAATAAAATGAAGAAAATAAATACCCATATATAATATCGAAGAAGAATTTTTAAGAATGCAATAGCCCAAGCATGCCATGTACATTTAAATTCAATAAAAAAACTTAATTCCAATGTCGGTTTGTTTATGGTTTAAGTTTATCTACAAGCAAGCATTCCTAAGCAGTTTTTGAACATAAAATTCCCAAATGTAAGGAATTTTCATATTGAATTAAATTCACGTTGGCACCAGAATGGCAATATAGCGGTCAGAGCGGTTGATATACTAAAACACAAATGACATCTGCATTGTGGTTATTTTTTCTTTACAATGCATGTATAAAAATCCAGAAAATAATCTTATGCAAAAAGCTGCTGAAAGCTTATTATAAGACCTTTATAATGTCTTGCTCTATGTTTGAAATTGAAAAGTCAAATTTTGAAACACAAGGTCTTATTTTATCCAAACGGGGAAATATCATATAGGAATTTTTTTCTCAAAAACATATTACTAATTTTTCTTTTCAAAAAATATAAAAATATTAATTTTTTTTTTGCATTATACAAGGATTTTGATAGAATTTTAGGTGAGATTATGATGTACTAAATTATAATTCAAAATCTCGGTGAATTTATCAAATTGATGGATTATAATGACATAGAAAACTACCCCTGCTCAACGAATATGTCCATTAATGTTGCTGTCATATGGTGAATTCAACTTTCAAAAAAGGTGAATTTGGCCCCAATCTTTGATTTGTGATACTCTCTCATCTCGGTTATGCATCAAGACTTCATCTTGCTAATTGGGCATCCAAAGGTTATATTTAAATAAGCGGCAAAATTCACCATATATTGTATTTCAAAACTGTTAATGCATCCGGAAACACAATAAATGCATTGTATTCTATAGAAAACTTTATTGCTTATACTTCTTGCAGTAGCGAAAATTATACGTATTAGACATGTTTTCAAACAAAATATTTCCAACAAATGCCTATTCTTTATCTTTCAAGTGTATTCAGAATTCTTGTGGATAAATAATTCTATGCTTAAAAGTATAGTAAACATGTAATAAATTTATCAATACAACCAGATAGTTAAAACAGTTGGTTCACATGCGAATTACGAATATATAAAGGATTCGTAGATATCAAAATAGCATTTCAACAAATGAAAACTCCTCTATAATTCACAGCAGGTCTATTTACTTGTCTATAAGTTTCCTTGTCAGACAGCTTGTTAAAGTGGCAATTCCCTATAAAGCCATCCTTCATTTCAGGGCTTCATAAATTGGATGAAACATGTGAATAAATGGTGAATTTCAGAAGAAAGATTGACGAGTCTATATACTCCCTAATTCTCATAGCAATTACGGGTCTGTTTACCAAACACGCCTTCAAAAATCCCCAAATGTTTTGACATGAAACTAGCTTGATCAATATTAGAAGTAGGGAGCGTTCAAGTAGTGTCTAACATTTCTTTTTCACTTAAATTTCAGTCTACTTTAACCCTTTCTTCAGGTAAGACAAAATAAAAATTGGAACAGTCCCCCCCCCCTTCTCCCGCTCATTTCACTAAACCTCACAAAAATGTTACAGCATTTAAGGAAATAATTCGACTGCAAGACATTTAAATTATTAAAAACCTGACACTGCATGTATTTTTGAGAATTCTTTAAATTGTTTTAAGAGGTTTTAGTTTTGCTCTTATTTGTTTACAGAATTGCAATTAAATAATAATGCATCAATACTGCCTTCTCTCATAGCACCTTAAACATTACCAGAAGTAAGACCGCCGGACATATACTGGAATTCAAATATAGATTAGCAAAAAATTAACTAAGGCAACCTAGATCACTAAAAGTACTACTATACCATTTCTGCTGCAAACATTACTATTTCATTAGAAATTTTGGTAGGGTATGTTGGAAGAATTGCAATGCATTATGGGCGTTAATGGGTATGTATATATAGATACATCACTGTAGGTATGACAAGATCCAACTACGAACTCGGATTTTAATTATTCAATTACCTACAGGTAGAAGG
>JAQIXP010001994.1:0-16375 GCA_034700285.1 Proteroiulus fuscus | reverse complement strand
TGGTAATGTGCTGCACTCCCAATCCTGGAGACGGTGGTTCGTGTCACTACAAAGTCGCATATTCTTTTTTTTTAAAAGTTGTTAATTTTTTTTACAATTTTAAAATGATCCAATTAGTTAATAGTGGTCTGTACTTCCATGGCTCAAGCCCAAATTTCCACTGTCATGCCACTTCTGCGCTTCCCCGAGCTGGTGTGGTGCTGGTCGGCCAAATGACCAAGCCCACTTTCTCGGGATGGCTCAAAGGTGACAATTACAATACTACTTCCGTTTAAATTTACAACAGTAAATTTGCTAAAAATGCCTTGCATTGGCATGCTATTGTGTTGGCATAAGGGGGAAATTTGTCTTCACTAATGTTATCCAATGCATTTTTGTCAAACTTAATTTTGTATGTACGCATGTGCTAATACATTGGCTCCAGCACACAGTTTTCTATATTTGCTGGTTCCTACACAATCATGTTCGGCTTAGTTATTAATTAAAAATTAAAATGTAAATGTTCAGCTAAACAACTTTTGTTTCATCCTACGCCATACGACAGCGCCTTGCCAACATGCATTGCTGCCCTAATTGAGCCAGTACTTTTTACTTAATCAGTAAAGGCCCGAAGGGAGCATAGGCGTGCACAGAGTGTATGATAAGGAAAGGGGGGCAAATATGTACCCAGCCAGGCAGGGCACCCTGTTTCTGAGTACTTTAACCACTTGGGGGGTCTGGAGGGCTTCCCCCGGCCGCCGGAGGCTAAATTTTTTTGCAAATAGTGATTTTTTTTATTGTTTTCATGTGTTTTTTAGGGAAATTTTGCTCACAATTCTCACATTTGGGGGGGGGGGAAGGGCAAGTGCCCCTACTTGCCCCCACCTGCACACGCCTATGGAAGGGAGCGATGCTTTCTGGGAAGGCTGGAAAGACGAGGCACAGCCAGGTTATAAATATACTTTAACGTTATTACTTAAAAATAGTGATTTCTCAATCATTGATGGGATTTTTCAATATGCTTAGCATTGCTAGTAATACTTTTTTATTACTTTTCTTTTAAAAAAAGTCTTTCCATAAAGTAAGACTGCCCCTTTAATTAATCCCCAGTATAAAGTAGGCCTACTCTCGTATGTAATCAATCTCCGACTTGCAGATTCTTCCGTTAACTATCATGGTTATTGCTTTCGCATCCAACATGAGGATGCCAATCTGTTCTTGATTGCTTCAGACTGCAAATTTATTGAATGCTTTTTGCTAGCCAAGTATTGGCATTTGGCTTCATATTCCCTAAGAGTCTTCTTGAGGTATCTTCAAAGCCTAATTACAAGGCGTCAGTGTACTGCGTTAATATTGGGACACATTAATTTTCAATCACAAACTTGGTCTGCTTGTCATTTAACGGATGAGAGCTTCAAATGTACACATTTCCAATAAAGTTGAACGCCATCACTGGGGCCTAAAACAGAAGCTCTTATTTTCCTATAGCTGAAAAATCCATCTCTAAACCTTCTACTTTTCTATCATCTTGATGCCTTTCTTCATCTGCCAGTTTCCCACATGAATTTTCTATTGGACTAATGTCATGTTAAGGAGGAGTGCACAAATGCTAAAAAGCTTGTGTGACTTTCAGAAGCAATGCTGAAACTCTTATTGAAGTATAATTTACAACTTAAGATCGATATATTGATTGCTTAATATATGGTTTCGCTTCTGTATTGCTATTTATACCATTAACTAATTGTTGGCCGGTTTATAAAGCTATACAGGGTGTCCCTCATTATAACGTAACTGTTTCTCGCATTAATATTGTCTATAGGGGAGTGTTCGAGTATTATGTAAAACTTTTGGTTTTGCTTTTAGATGCAAATGTGGGAGGGATCATTTTGATTAAATTTTGTTTATAAAACCTGTTTCTGCCCATAATGCATTGCAAATCTCCCAGAATGCACTGTACTGAGTTTATAATTAACTGCAGTTTGTGCGTACAATGGTATATTAGTTTTATCTAAATTATTTGATCTAACTTTGTATTAAATAATCTAATAGTCTAGTTTGCCCAGTTATTACTGCTGTTTCAAAGTTAATCTATGTAGTTAATTGAGCTTAACCTGGAGTTATAGGTTAAATTGTAGTTAAGACAAATAATTACTAAAATTTACAACAACAACAAAATTATAATTTCCAGAAAATAATTTTAATTTTCCCTCATTTCTAAATGCAGGATTAAATTTATCAATAATAGTTTATTTAAGATTTAGTTAAAATAACAAATATAATTTAAAACAAACTGTAAATACCTTCAGCTTCTACTATTTTTATGATAAGTTAATTAGTTTCCTCATCTGTACATCCGTTCTCAGACTTTTAAAATTATTTATATTTCTATCAGACTTAGGGATTTCTAACTCGAAAATCTCGAATTTAAGCTGTGAAGAAGAATTTAATATTATGCAAAAGTAGACTAATCTGAACAAGTCCAATCATTTTGTAGTTCTATATAATTTTGCGTTACAATTTTCTCTTCAGAATCCTTTTTGTTTTATGAAATCTTCTGCCTACCCGCCATGCATCAGTCAATATTGTTTTCCTGCACGGAATCTCTTATATTCTTCTACATTTTCTCTCTTGCGCCTTCCTATTTATCCTTTTATCAAATTTATCGACATTTTATTCAATTTAAGAAAACTCTTGCCTGGATATAGCAAACTCCAAACGTTTAATGCGAAAGTTCATCTTGTTTCTGCGAGATATGAAAAGCTGGGAAAAAAAAACCTGGAATTAAATTTGCATTGTTCAAAATATAATGCAACTTGCTTGCCTTTTCACTGATTTCAAAGTTTACCAACCAAATTGATACTTTTTTCCCTACAGTACTTCCAAAAGGAAGTTGTTAAAAAATATATTGAATGCAACTCCATGTGATATTTATAATTTAGGAAATAATCAAGTGGAAATCAACTGTAGCACTTATTCTGCATTTTCCCCCAAGGGGTCTTGGGATTATAGAAGGAAATTAAACATTTTTTGTCTTCTCAAATGTGTGTTAATTGCAGTGCGTTATGGGATGGGAATATATTTTTTGTGCACATTTATACTGTTTTTAGTTTTTCCTGGCATAAAATGAAGTGCATTTTTTAGTGAAGTGGAAAAGTACCTTAATTAAACGGTGTAGAGAGAGGGGGGTCATATATGCATGTAATGGGGTCTGGTAATTTCCTTTTCTCTTCCAACATTATGGAAATTGAGGCAAATGGAAATAAATAGGCCTATGCTATTAGTCATGTGTTTGTATATAACATTAGAAAATGCATTAAAAGGTCATTTCCACAAAAAAAGTATAATCCTTATAAAAACTCTTGTCATTTGCATTAATTTTGATGTAAGGTAGGCCCCAACTGCTATACTATTAACTTTTTTTGATGCAAAACAGCGCTTTACAAAAATGCTTAAAAAGGTTTCTTTGTTTGTTTAATGTCCTGCTTGTGCAACTCTATGATTATGCATTCAGAAATTCTTTTCTACACTATTCACTGTAAGAATGAACTGGAAAGTAAGCAATCAGCATTAATCTTTACATGTGTTATTCCTGCATTGAAACCGGGACCCATTGAAACCTAATGTGATGTAACATAACATAATTATGGTAATTGCATAATGGCATGATGTGAAGTAACCTGCATGGTGTCATGGTGCTGAAGTGACTAATCGAAATAAAGTTCATTTTGAACTTATTTATGAATAGGTGTGGTCCATGATACCTCTTCATCTGGGAATTTATTGTAGCAATTAAGATTTGTAATGTGCATGGGACATTTTCAATACTTAATTAATGAAAACTTAAAATTTAATCAAAAATCTTAAAATTGATCAGTGGGCAAAATAGGTATTTTTTGAAATCTTAACATCCCATTTGTAAATTCTAAGAATTCATAAAGTTAGTCTGCAAATTGCATTTTGAATAAATATGGCGCCAAATATGTATTTTGTAAACATAATTTCTTCAATTTTGAAATTTGCTGAAGTTATTATTGCCACTGCCTTTCATATCTAGTAAGTGTGTACAATTTAAAAATTACTTGTTACGAAGTGGGACTTTCCCTCTAATGTTAATTAATCCTAATCATCACATGAACGTATTAACCCGTATAGTTAAAGTTCAAACTTTGTTGACGCACCTTGCCTAATACAATAGCTTTTAGTAGTATATGAATAGTTTATTTGAACACATTTAAGCATATACTTTTACTATGAGCTCCTATGAATAATTTATTTTAACTTTGAAACTCTGTAATAAGAGAAGGTGTTTGTTCCTAAAATGTGGAAGGGTTAACATGGGAAGGGGAATAAAAATCGTTTTCATGCAAACGTAATTTATAAACAACCCATTTACATGCATTTTTGTTGAACAGGGCATTGAAAATAAGCCAAATTTCTTTGCGTGGCAATGTATTTTAGTTGTAATTTTATTTTATGGCTTCAAGTTTAAATGCAAGTGTAGGCCTCAAGTACTCCATATGGCTACATTATTTTTTGCAATAACTTAATTGGTCTATCTGAATTCATGTAATTTACAAACAAAATTTTATTAAAACTTCTTTAGTTTTTTATCGTTAAATGTTTGACAATAATCCATATTATCTATAAGCTATTTCAATATACCAACCCATTTAATTTACCGTACAAATTTACATACATATTCTTAGGCGGTGACTAAGCAACCTCATATATATTAAGATGATTGAGTCTAAAATTGTGCAGTTTCATGATATTCATCATCCACAATATACATGAACTTACGAATTAGCATGTAAAAGAGGATATTTAATTGAGTTGATTAAAAGTTTTTTATTCGTTCTTCGGGTTTATTATATTTTACTTTTAGGTCCATTATTATAATGGGGTTCCTATGCCAGGAAATGAATGCCATTATATTTTTAATTATTTTTAATCTGTTATGCAAATTTCTAGTGAAATGCATTGCAATTGCACATAATATTTAATTTATTTATCTCTCTGAAATTATGCAATTTACAAACAAAAGTTTATTAAAATTGCCTTTATATTATTATCTTTATAGTTTAGAAAATAACCCATACTATCTACGATATTTTCAAAATATCAGTTTCTTCAGTTCATATAGTGGTATAAAGATGAAATGGAATAAAAATAAGCAATATTTTTCAATTTTTCCTATTTTTTGACGTAAATTTGCCTATTGTTATGGTAAAATATTAAAAAAAAATTGAAAATTTCTGTCTAGATGCAAATCTTTGAGAGAGAGGGAGAAGTATAGGCAAAAGAAATTGGAATGCATACAGACAATGCATTAAAATTATTGATTTTTTTCTCTTGTTTTTGTTTTTATTGTTTTTCCCATTCGCATTTTAACAAGGTATTGATCCTTCTGAAGTATTGTATATTATAGTTTCTTGTGTCATCTAATATGATCTTCTTTTCTGAAAATAACTGAAATATTTTTTTTATCATTTTTGGCGGGAATAACTATTCTGGGCATTATTTTTTTTTCAATTTTTTTGCTACTGAATTTGAGCTTATCATGCACAGAATATGCATGTGATGAACGTTCATATGTATATATATTATCCCACAACATTTTATATAATAAAAGAAAATGGAATAAATACATAAGGGTCAAAAATTAATTTTGAATAACAGAATGGATGAAGTCAATGCCTTTATTCAAATGGTTTCTATGGGATTAATGTCATACCATAAAATATATTTTGTGAAATTTTTGCAATGCAAGTGCTTGCACGTAATTACATGATTTCTTCAATTCTGCAAGAATAATGTAAACTAAAAACCTATAATTTGATTTCCATTTACGAGATATAAATATAGTATGCAGCTTAAAGGTTAAGTGGTCATGAAACAAGTAATTTTTAAATTAAAGATAAGCAATATTTGAAAAAAAGGTAATGATATTAAGATTTTCTGCCATTATTTGGAAATCATTAATTTTCTAAAATACAAGTGTGACAACATTTTAATATTTTATGTGGATATTACTGGCGCCATCTAGTAGTTACGTTAGTTTAAATTAAATCATGGACAAATTTTAAAGGGCAACTTTTTATGAAACTCATTTCCTCTTAGTAAAATATATAGAGTATCCTTGAGTAAATTTAGAATTATATACTTAGGTATATATCTCTTTGCATATAAGATATGACGAACTTAATGGATTTTTCAATGTTTGATGGAAAAGGTTGACTGACATTTTCCCATTTGCATGCAGATTTATCAAAGACTTAACAATGCGATGTCCAGTTTAAAATTTATTATTTTTTTCTTATACTGATGTACAACGCTCTGCAATATGCCCACAATGATATTTTTAAACCTTGTCCGTTATCCATAAATCAGGGACTGATATATGGGGATACATGACACCCCAGTCATGTCAGCAAATTGTCCACATTTATCTTTGCTAGAACCCCTTATTTCCACATGTTTTTCTGCTAGTCTTAAATCACCTTCTTGTGCCCAATGCTCGAAAGCCGTTGTTGCATTTTATTCATACGTCAGCACAAGAAAATTGTCATTTATGCAATTTTCTGTCCTTTTTTTAACAAGTGTATTAAAAGAAATTGTTTGAATCAAATTTTCAACCTAGCATTTAAACGATGGTTTTTCCAAGGTTTTTATTTTATTATTTGGCATTTAACAACCAGAGTTTTCCATTAACGTTGCATGTATCATTGTATATCAGATATGTGAAGAATGCCAATGTATAATTGTTATAAACTTGTTTGATATTTTACTATTGGGGATTATGTACAACTTGTAATTGAAAGGGTATTTTCTTAACTAAAAGCATAGATTTGATTGTTCTAAAGCATTAGGCCCTATATTAAATTATTTACAAAATTCTAAACCGTTTCATTGTTCTAATAACTTAGCAATTGTGAGTGGCAATAAAAAGCTTGTATGGACTTGTTTTTAATTGTATTTCCCAAAAAAGAAAGACTGTGACAATAATATTATAAAATATAGGGTGATATTTTTATTGGGAAAGTCATGAAAGTCAAAGAAAGACATGAGAATGTCATTGAAATTAACATTTTCTACAGCCTTACTATAATTCAGAAATCATTTTTCTGAAATATACTGGTAGCCATTTAGTAGTTAATTTGTAAATAATTGAAAGGGTTAATATAATTAAGGCTTCACTTTTCTCAATGAAATCCGTACATGTGTTGATTAACTAAGATGGGTAGTATTCAACTTAATCAGTAGATGGTGCCACCTATTTTTGCCAGAAAAATGGATACTTCCTGTGAAAGGCGTTTTCCACCAAACAAGCTGTTTCAGAAACTAATTTATTGGATGATCCCTTTCATAATTTTATTTTGAATTTGTATTTTTAAAAAGGCAACTTTGTCACAAGGTAAACTTTTATACTTTAATTGTTCAGCCACTCATTAATTAAGTCCAGCAATAATTTTATGAAATACATCATAAGGGGCCAGCTATTAATTTTAAGTAATTGGAAGCCTCTATAGTAGCAATTAATTTTATGCCATAAATACTATCACCCCTCTCTCCTTTTTACCCTTTTTCATTAAGTTTGTAAATGAATTAGGTGTAATAAGAAAAAAAGCTGCTCAATTTATTGTTATATGAACATTAATTCTAAGCTCAATGTGTGTATTTCCATCTTTTATTAATTTAGTAAATTGAAAATCTTGTTATAAACAGCTTTGCTATTCCCATACAGACTTGTTCGATCGCGTTAATTATGTGCTGATTAAATCAATTAAGAATTGACTTAACCAGCTATTATTGACAATAGACTGCTAGAATAATGCAATCAAGTCTATTTAGACTGTATTGCTAGTATTTTCTATTTCCAAAAATGGTTCTCCACAACATTAGCTTATTAGTAGTAATGGTCAATAAAGTGTCATTACATCATGCTCTTGGTCATTTCCATCATGCATATGTATGATAATGTCCATTCTCCTGGGGCCTATCTCATATCACTCAATTGGCTCATTTTATGCTATACATACATTCGCCTAAATGTGAAAATGTTGGTGTTGTGTCGTGATGTGCATACCAAAGTGCTTGGTACAGCAAATTAAATGCCATTTAGGCCAAAGATAAATTCCCCTTTTAGTTAATGTTGAATAAGTTTCAGCTGTAGTAAACAGCCATCATTTAGGATAAGAGCTTGACCATGCAAGACAAAAGTCATCTGCTGTCAAGCATCCAGACAAAGACGTTTTACCAATGTCTGTCTGTCTTCATTGGAGATCGAAATGTCCACTCTTCAAATGGATAGTGTTGGACTCTATTATTGAGGTCTATGCACGTCTTTTAAGTCGCTTTACTTGTTTCTAACGGTTTATCTTATGTCACTCAAGGGTTGAGTTTTCATTTGAAATCGATTTTTTATTTAATTAAAAAAAAATTGCATTTGTTTTAGGATTTAATTTCGATTTCATTGATTTGTTGATCAACAGTTTTGCAGAATGGCCTGTTTGATATTGTAGTATTATAGGGTAACGTTTTTTATCTAAAACTTTTTTCTATAGGTTAAAAGGGATGAACTTTTAAGGAATTTGATATAACTTTGTGGAAATTGTGAAGGAAATATTTTTATTTTGTTATGTTCAGGAAACTTCAGGATTATACTTGCATTTTAATTATGCGGATAAAATCATATATTTAAGTATATTTGGTGAATGCCATTTCTTTCTCGTTTGATCTGGAATTTATTTTGAACTATAGGTAACAAATCATATTTCATCAACAGCCAATTAAATTTCATAAATTAATTCAATTTTTAAAGCTTAGACTCCTTAGGTTTTGTTTAGGTCAACTATACAATTAATGGAAAAGTCCCATCTTGTAACAAGGGATATTTAAGTTGTTAATACTTACTTACAAGATATAAATGGATTTGACAATAATACTTGCAGCAGTTACCATATTGAAGAAATCACGTCGTTTGCCAAATATGCATTAGGCGCCATTCTTCTACGGATTTCAGCAGGCACAAACAGTTGGTGGCGCCCTCTTGGACACGCATGTCTGCGTGTTTTATGAGATCTGCTGCCTTTTATCCAGTAGAGGGCGCTTCATACTGTCTTTAAAATGCTGCCTAATTGGGCTTTATATTTACATCAAAATCCATGTAGTCAGGACATTTCATTCATTGATTGGTGGACTCAAATCAAATTGAAATTTCCATGAATGTTGTAATTTTTCATGCTCCTCTTCTACAACCCACTTCGTGCTATGTGGGACTTTCCCTTTAATGCAGCAGTGAGCAGAGCTCCCCTAAACTGCTGTTTAAAGTCAGACTAGATCTCCATGTAATTTTTGAAATCGGAATTGAATAGCCTTAGTAATTTAGTTTATAAGGCACTCCCAGTTATCATATATTAATAAATACAAATATTTTTTGCTGTTGTTGCCTTACTAATTCTCATTACCGATTGACATTTCAATTCCAACTTGAGCTTTAATAAAAGACTGTATTTAGTCTTTGGCTATGTAATAATCTATATTGAGTCCATGCCATGATAAGACATGAGGTTACATCTTGTGTAATAATAATGTCATTGGAATAGGACCTAGTAAAAGTTTATGCTTTTCATTTGGTGGTCATTGCTGGAGGATATTTTCCCTGGAGAAAGCCAACTATACGACTGGAAAAATTGCAGATTAATGATGTTTGTTAACAGTTAACCGCAACATACTCTCTAAATAAGCCGATTTTGGTCAAACTTAATTCAATTGGTAATGACATGGAGTTAATTAGGACCACCAGGTTTTGTGAAAACTACTTAAACATGTGACCCTTGTCAACGTCCGTCGAGTTGCAAGGCTAATGACCCAACGGATGATGTAATTAATTAGCGTTTATTTTCTTTTTTATCCAATCGAGACCAGAACACAACTCTTTCAAAGTAGTGGGGTTTTAATTTGTCCAAAATTTACTTTGAAATTGGTAGGCCTACTAACTATATAGTCAGACTGTCTCAGACACCTAGCGGATTAGGACAGAAAAGCTATAGCAATTCAGTGTGATGCCACAGGAGTCATTTTCAGCAATGCTGAACTAAAGTCGTAAAATAACGTTAAACTAATGTTATTTACCTTCATTACATGTGAAACATGTCGGTCATTTTGAAAGTTATTAGTGGCTTTATGGAGAAATCCTTATAAAGCAAAAGTCTTAAGAAGTTGGTTATAGGAGGAAGAGCAGGAAAAATTAGGATAGGCATGCAATCTGATTTGATACCACCAATCAATTAATACATTTTCCTGAATACATGGATTTGGATGAAAATAGAAAGCCCAAATAGGCGCCATTTTACTGACTGTGTGTAGCACCCTCTACTGGATAAAAGGCATCAGCGCTCATGAAACACGTGTCCTAGAGAGCGCTATACTAACTTTAAGTGTCTGCTGAAATATATTTGTGTATTTGGAAAACGTTGTATAATTTATTCAATATGGAAACTTTGCTGCACTATTATTGTCACTGTCATTCATATCTACCCAAAGAAAAAAAGACTGCAGTTTTTTTCGAAAAACTGTAGTCTTAAACTGCAGAAAAACTGTAGTTTTTCTAAATACTTATGAAACAAAAACCTACATAATTTGTGCACTTTTTCTGTAAAAAAAAAAAAAAAAAAAACGTGCAATTTTTTTTGCTACAGTTACCCTGCATTTTTTATACAGTATTTTTGTTATTTTTCTGCAGTTTTTTTTATCACTAGAATGTCGAAAGAATGCAGGAAAACTGCAGAAAAATAACAAGAATTCTGTATAAAAAATGCAGAAAAACTGTAGAAAAAAACAACTGAAAAAGACTGCAGTTTTTTTTCCAAAAACTGCAATTTTTTTTCATTTGATAGTAAGTGTGAACAACTTAAATATCAATTGTTACAATTTGGAACTTTCCCTTTAAAGTTAGGACAAAGAAGGCTATACCCATTCCAGAAGATTCAAAGTGAATAGACCATGTTCAGAATGAAATGCTTAGAAAATAAAATGGAAGGAGATCTGGCCAGAAAAAAATTGATCTAAACAAATAAGTATCTTGTAAAGTTGCAGTCTAAAATTTCATGTTTGATCAAAAAATCGATATAATGCAGCGCTATTAACTTCATTTCTACATCAAAGGCAGAAATGTTATTTACTGAATTAGAAGCCATGCATGGACTAGCAATATTAAAAATGCAAAACTGGCCATCGGTTACTGTTATTTATTCAACACTTTATTACTCGAAAACGGGAAGCCAATTAAATATACAAGTAAAATTAAAAACAAAAAATATGCGAGTTGAAAGTATTCTGCCTTCATGAACTCTTTTGTTTTATATGAAATATCTTGAATTAAGCCGACATTTTAATATTCCATTGAGGATGAAACAGTTTTGAATAAGTGAAAAGCATAACTTTTAGTAGAAATCCCATTATATAGTACACTTCTCATATTAGGCCTACTTGAATGGGATAAAATTCCCCAATTTTGAAGTATTTGCAAATTCTATTTTCCACGCAGTTTGGGCACTTCTTTGGCAGTATTTGCCGACAATTTGAAGTAATTGTATAGACCCTGTTTAAAATGTATTTCCTGAATCTCTTGAAAATTTAGGGATTTCATGTAGTAAGAACGTTTCTGCATAAATGTAACATACATATATATAATTTATTAATGGTTAATATTAAAATCTCGTCAGGAAGCATATTTGATAAAAGTCTAGAAGTTTGGAGAAGTCCCGCTCAAGAAGCTCTCGCACAAATGCATGCTTGAGAGAACATTATTTTGATCACGGTTAAGAGTTTTTATCATATTTTACATAACATTTTGAAGAGATAATGCATTTTTCACTGAAAACCATGCATATGATGATATTATTGCAATATAATTTAAATAAAAGTGAGGTTGTAGGGCTCAGTTTGCTCATGAGATCTTAAATTTAAGCCAATCATGACTGTGCAAACGTAACTTAATCATTAATATTTATAATCTAAAGTACATATATGAATATTTAATATTTTTCCATGTATCAAAGCCATAATTCAAGCTCACCTACACATCCTTCATAAGATTTCGGTTTCTCTTGCATTTTCCTTTGCTTCTGATTCTTCATGTTATAATAAAATGCATGCTTTGCTTTTGTGTTTGGATCCACTTAATTTATTTACCTGTTAATATATTAAAGATTATATGAGCTATAAGCCATGAGAATATTTTGAAAACAGTTAAACTGTATTAAACCATTACTAAGCATGCATGCAGTAATCCTGTAACTATATCCTGTTTTGGACGGTATACCATATATTGCTGTTGGGTATTATGAAATCTTTTTCTTTTAATATTTGTCTAAATAGAAGATTTAGCCAGAAAATGTGTTTACTTCTATAGGAAGTTATATTTTTGATGCTAATTTAAATAAATTATTATTACTATTATAACACATGCGTGTTCGTATGAAAAATAAATGCATTTTAATGTAGACCCTACATTCTTAGAAATTTAAATTTTAAAGTAGTTTCCAAAAGAACAAAATATGTGATTATGAGGACAAATTTCATTTTAATTTGCATTTAGAAAGAAAAGCTTCATCACTACAAAACTTTAAACTATACGTTTAACTATAAACTACAAAAATGCATTTTAAATTCATTTTAAAATTGATCTCGGTATAAAATGTTTTAATTTTAATACTGGTTTATTTTGCATTTAGATAATCATCAGTAAACATTACAAAATGTTTTATATATATCCATTCAAAAAGGTATCACTGTGCATTGTAAAACGCATAACTATAAATGCATGTATAAATAACCTGGCAATTAAGATATGATATTTGAGGCCAATTTTATTTCAGTATCATAAGGAAAGCATTTCAGTATAATGTATTACATTATGCATACATAATGCATACATTAAATTTAATTTTACTGCACTTTGCAAAATATGTGCTGTATATTGCAAAACGCAAGAACGCAAAATGCAAAGATTATTATAAAAATATGTTCAATTTGTTTTTAAATATAATTTAAAATACATTATTAAAAGTGCGTTTGAAAATTAATTTCTTAGATATATAAGGAATCTAAATAGAATTTGCTTTAGAATATTTGTGAATTTTTGAATGAATGAAATGTGATGTATTAGTGGCATTTCATAAATTTTCACGACTTGATGCTATTTTTATATGAATTTATTCATAGTGAAATGGATAATTAATGGGCCACAGCAGAGACTAAGTCCAATATAATTATTGCATAAAACAAAGCACAAAATTAAAAAAAATATATAATAATAAACTTAAAATATGTAAATCGTCAGTAAAAGTACACAAGGGAGACTATTGTCTACTATATATGTCTAAGATTATGTTGGTTAGTATATTTTCTTTATTTAAGGAAAAATTGTATCAGCCCAAATTTGATTTATCGACTTTTATTTCTAATGTGTATATATAATGCAATATAGTTTTAATTATATTTGGTATCATCCATACTGATTGCATAATAAACCTTGGATTACTGATGATAACTTCATGCAAGCCGAATATGAAAAAGCATAGAAATTTTGTATCCAAATCTGCATATATTTTTATGAGTCTTGCACTTAGCTTGTTTATTCAAGAAATAATGGATCTTTGAATATTACTCATACGGGATTACGTTCACCCTCTTTAAGACAAAAATAATAAATGTATATATCGAAGATTTTTTATTACAGCACAGATAATATAATATTGCTTTTTAACTGCTGCGAAGAATATATTATTTATGATATTAAGCTGTACTGCTGTCAGTAATAATCTAAACTATATAGCACTAACTTTTAAGTCTTTGAAAATAAGTCAATACTTTGATAATATTTTTTTGAATAAGGATTACTTTCAATTTTGTTTTAATGCACTCTTTAAATTTTCAAAATAGGATTTTAAAACCAATTTAACTTGTGCGCTTCTGTTAATTACGAGTAGATATAATAAATAGTGCATTAATTAATTTTATAATAGTCATTCTTTTTCTAAAATAAAACTAAATTTGCCAGTATGATGTTATGTAGAAACATGCAGCTTCCTTATATTTGGACCTCTTCGCTTTAGAAGTTTAAAATTTCAGCTACATTACTAAAATAAAGTAAAATAAGGAATCATTGCAGCAAATTTGATTCTTTGCTCTTGTATTATTGATCCTTAAAAAGCTTTAGTGCACTTCAACTAGTTTATTTATTTAAATCTTTCGATTTTTTTTAAAATGTAAACAGGTACGTGTATATGGTCTACTTGTTATTTGCAATAGGGTTGTGAGTAGCTTGTCCTGTAGGAGATGCAGTATATAAGGCATGCCACTGACCCAATGTCTTGCACATTTTGTGAAATTCTTGGTACTTTATGAACAGGATATTGGCTTACATTGATTTCTGTACTTAGGGGGAAAGTCCCAATTTAGGGGAGAGTCCCAATTTGCAACAAGTGCATTTAAGTTGTTCACACATACTATATATATAAATGAATAGCTGTGACAATAATAATTACAGCAGCGTTTCGATCCATATATTAAAAATTAGGACATTTGCCAAATATACACTATGCGCCATTTTCCCATAGATATCTACAGACACTATCAGTTGGTGGCGCCCTCTAGGCCATGCATGTCGTGTTTCATGAGAGCTGATGCCTTTTATCGAGCTTTATGTTTGCATCCAAATTCATTTATTCCGAATATTTTATTTAAAGATTGTTACTCTCAAATCAACTTAAAATTTGCATAAATTTTATAATTTTGTATGCTTTTTTATCTACAACCCACTTCTTTCAAAGTGTAACTTTCCCTTTATGTTAAAGTATATTCCTGATTTTCTTGCATCTTCTTTACTATCCAATACAAGTCAGTATTCTGTATAGTCAACATTATAGCCCATAGGGGGCATCAATTATTTATAAGCAAATAATTTGTTTTAAAATTTACATTTTTATTTTTTTTTAAATTTTATTCCCATGATCAAAAGTAAATTCGGTTTAATTAAGTCAGATCAAGGTTTTTTTGCTGTTAGTTTCAATGAGTAGCATTAAATACACACACCCACATTTATATAGTTGTAAAGGTATTAAATAATTATGGTCTAAATATGGTGCCACTGAATAGCTATTAAAAGGCTTTATGCAAATGCACCCTTGATTAATTAACATAAAATAAGTGCTCGTGAGGTTATATGAATAGTATGTATATGAGAAACATAATCCAGATTTTTTTATTATTATTATTTCGTCAACCAACATTGCTGATAATCGTCTTACCACTCATTAACTGTGGAAATAAGGCTGCTGTTATGTTTCACACGTCTTTGTTAAAAACTATAAACAAAAATAAGAAAAATTGGAAAAGTTTGTTCTCAAGCATAATTAGATTATCTTTTTGAAATGGGAACTTTTTTCTAAGAACTGCTTCTGACTTTTTTAATTTTACGTTTTTGAGTTTTTCAACAAATATGCCATTATTACATGAAAAATCTGCTCCAGGTTGTAGCTTTTTTATAAAGGCCTATTCCAGTGTTTTTCCATCAGCATTTTGGTAATGGTGGTTCCATCACTGATGTTTTATGTGATGTACTGGATCCTGATACCAGTACATATAAACATGTTGGTTCCAACACATTTCCATAATTGCCTATATATTTGTTTCTACATAAACCTACATTCTTTAACGGTACCATGCATATAAGTAGTTAAAAACTTAGAAAATGTGGAGTTTAAAATACTTTTTTATGCAAATTTACTTATTATTAGGGAATGAAAATCATTTTTCTTTTATTATTTTGAGATAAGTTAGTTAATCAATCCTAAACCAATATCCATTTTAGCTTTACTATTTCCCACAGTAGCAAACATTTGCTGCTGACATAATTATTTTCCATAATGAATTATATTGACTAATATTTTTTATCTTGTTTTAACCAGCATTTGCTAACATTAGAAATGACAGTATAGTTAATTAATTCTAATTAAAAATTAGTAAGAAACTATCAGTGAATGCATGTAAAACATATGTTTTTTTTGGATATGTTTTGCTATCTGCCTGAGATACGTGCAATGTGTGTCCAACAGTGGCCTCCATATGATGTCAGCTATAGGGTGATACATCTAAATAATGCAAGCAATTGGGCAATCCTAGCTGCATTACACCATCTGATGTCTGCTATAGAGAACAAGACTTAGCTAGGGGCGCTAGCGTTTTTGCTACAATGCACCACCTAGTATGAAAAAAATTTACTAAATGTGTTGCATTCTAAAATGAACGAGTGCAAGGCCTAATGCATTTTTAGTGGGTTTACACACGATTACCACAAGATTACTTGTGGGTTTGAATGAATTCGCCTGGA
>JAQIXP010001993.1:0-16375 GCA_034700285.1 Proteroiulus fuscus | reverse complement strand
TGGATACAAATCAATCTTTTTGTGGATACAAGTTTGGATACAATTTTGGTTAGACCCACTCCCAGCCCTGCTCAAGGCATTTGTGAAAATCATTGACAGTGGAAATATCCAGTCAAGGTTTAAATTTAAACCTGGGGTTAAGTTAAGGGTTAGTAAAAAAAACCCTATAGACTTGAGTTGAGGTTTAGAACATAAACCAAGGGTTAACATTTAACCCTGAATTGATCTCTCCACTGTTAGTATATATCGCTGCCTTCGTGCAAATACAATTCAATGCACATAACTACTCCTTAGAGGAAAAATTAAGCCAAAATGCACGAATATAGTGCATTATACCCGCAAATGGAAAAAAAGAAACGTGAAGAATGTTTTTGAAAGACAAAGTGTATACATTTAGGCTACATATCACAATGCTAGTGATCGAGAAAGTTCATTTATACTAAAATTTAAGTGTTATACATGATATTTTTGCCTTAGTATCTATCATTAATTTGATTGCAAATTGAAGACAGAATTATATTTTTGTTTTATCACAAAACATTTGTTTGATTATGCATCTGAGCTGTAATTGACATTATTGCGTGAAAGCACTGCAGTTACATTCATACATCGTAAATTTATAGCTAAATATAAATTGACAACAGTACATGTACAGCAAATCTAATGTAATATGTAATTATAAGACAGGCATTTATTGCACAATAGTGTAAACGAACATAAAAATACATCTATATTATTAACATTGGAAATCAAACAGTGGCAAGGCCCTCATATACTATGTAAATATAAAATAGCTCAGTCAGCATGCATATGATAGTTTATTTTTGACTATTCTAAATCATAGGTCATGGTGTTTTTGTCAAAGGTCATAAAGTCATACTTCAGCCAAAGTAATATGTTTGTGAAAAGTCATACTTTTTTGATAAGTCTTAATTGGTTTCATGCAGGCATTCAAACTTGTCAGGTGTTTTAATTTGATAAAAATTGTAAGTACACGAATAGTAAAGATTTTTCAAACGTTTATGTTTTTAATACAGTTGAATTCCTGTATTGTTGGCATATTAAATATAATTTAAAATTCCAAAAAGTTATAAAGTAATTTACTTTTCATCAAAAATGTTATCATATTTTTGGGCTTCAATTTTTTAAAGATAGCATGTTGGCTTACGAAGTTTGCAATGCAGTTCTAATGACTTGTTAAAATGACTCTAAAATTATATACTTCTTATGCACATGCGAGAAGAATTCTCGATGCGTTAAAAAGAATAACTTTAATTAAAATGGCAAACAAAATTAATAAATAAATATGAAATTGTAATGAATATCATTATATCAGTCATGTTTTCTGAGGTTTTTTGTCACAATTGGGACTTTGTGTGAAGAACAAGCTTACAAAAATCACGAAAGTCTATCACGAAAGCACGAATCACAATATTTTTGTCATCGTGCTGAATCACTCCTTTATGAAATGGAATGATGGAAATAGCGATATATATGTAAATGCATAATTATTTATTTAAAAGTTATGAAATTAACTTGTGTGATGTGAGGTCACTTATATGCAGTGAATCCAGTTAGTATCACTTATCGTTTTATGATTTATATGCAAATACTTTGTTTTAAATAGAAAATATGTTTAAAATGTTTGTTTCAAACCATGACAATGTGTATTAGGGCCTATGATTATGATATACATGAATAAAGGGTTCTCGTTGTCAAAGGAAATAGTTTAGCTCGAAAAATTAAAAGTTGAGTAGAAAAATGTTGAGCGATTCATCAAGTTAGTGCTGCCATGCAATTCAATAAATTTTAAACTTGCAGTTTGCACGTGCAAAGACGTTAAGGGTTATAGGTGAACCTGAGATAAAATAAAATTTACTTTATACCATCACTATGATGGGGCACATTTTTTCCTCTTTTCTGCAAAATAATTTTGATAGCATAGGCCTCTTAAAAACGAATTTTTTTTTAAATAAAGAGTTTTCATTAGAATTTCGGTTAATTGCCCATATAGATTCTTTATCATGACACTTAGAAGTAAAGTTCTAACCATTATTTAGCTACATACAAATGAAGTATTTGTAGAAAAATGCATGTTTTTGTATAGACCATATAACTAAATTTCTGAAATACAAGAATTCTAAGAAAAGAAAGGCAGTGACTCTACACACTACATGGTTTATCCTGCACGTGCGCATGTCATGTCATAACCCCGTGGTCATAGTAAAAGGACCATTTCATGTTGTTAATTGAGGCAAATGTACGACCTGTTATTCTGAGTTACATTGGAAGGATGGGATTTTTTATATTTTTCTATAATTGCTTATAAATATATCAACAAGATCTTAATGTAATGTTCAATATATATCATGGAAATGTCAAGTTTAAATGGGCATTCTCACCTTGCTACAAGTTAATGTTTATAATAAGGACAAAGAATATACAGACCTACCTGGAAAGGGTATATAATTGATATTAATATTGACATCAGACTTACCATAATTAAGGAATCATGACGTTTCCAGAAAGCATACTACTAGCGCCATTTTTTATGTGTATACTTATAATTGTCGCCATCGATATACCACTTGCACGTTTTGATTTCCCATATTATAGTTATGTGGTTGCACTTTACAGAGGTCACCACCATTACATTATTTATGCAGTTGATTTATTATCATTTATAAACCAAAAACTGGCCTATAGCCTATATGATCAAGACTGCTAAAATTACATGATTCTAAACCCAACATAATCCGTTGGCGGAGCCACAGGTATCTGCAAAAATGGCTACTTTTTATGGAACTCTTATTTTCTACCAAATCACACTGTTTCCAAATAAATATTTATTAAATGGTAAATGAATAAATAGCTTGCAATAAGGTGAAACCTTAACTGTAAAGTTCAACTGTATATGCCTTAAACATCAGGTTTTGATTGAAATATTTGAATAGGCTCAGAGTATAACTTGCATACAAGATCGTATTTAAATTTAATCAGGGTTAAGGAAAATCTAAAGGTGCGATTATAAAAAAAATATAAGCTTCAAAATAACAAACCGCTCTTAATCCCATCTAAAACTGTTATGCAGAAATTTGCTTTAGAATTAAGGTAAGGAACTTATTAAAATATTTTTTTATACAAATTCTTATACAACATTAAAAAGCAGTAAATATTTAGGCTATAATATAGAAGGGTAAATCCAAATTGAGAGGGATATTGCTATGAATTAAATCATTGTTAATTATTCCAGCAAAAATAACAAGAAATAAAAGTTAATTCTGTGAAATAATGCGTTGAATTTTACTTCAAAACATATATGCATGTAATTTATACTTGTAAATATTCGAATCGATGGTATATATGGTACATCTTTTTCAAACAAAAATAAACATTGAAAATGTTGAGATGATAATGTGATATCTGAAGAATTTGTTCAATAAGTGAATATGCAGAAAATTCTTATTTATTGAAGGTGCTTGATTTATTTTTTATGCTTGCTCTGTAAATATTTACATAATTTAATTTTTTAATAAGAAAATAATGAGAAGTAATTTTCTGAGACTTGTGTTTCGATGAGGATGCATCATGCACTGAAGAAGTTTGTACGAGCATAGTATAAGCATCATATATAGGCCCTAATTACGTTCCATTGTAAGTTTCGGTGGTCTACATATGATGGATTCTTTTTAACCTGCATGGCTTATTTTTAAGTCATATTCATATCTTGTTTGAAAGTATAGATATATATATAGGACCTTTGAAATGTGATATTTCATTTTATTCCAGAAAAAGGCTGGTCATCTATTTTGGCTGAAAACAGCTAGCCTATCATAATAATTTGTAACCTCTTATCTTTTTCTCAGAAGGGTTGTTATATAATATAAACTTAAGTTTTTAGTATAAAATTGACGATTAGATTTTTAGCAAGATCCAGTGAGCCTTTTTTGATTTCTGTATAGGTTGGGACTTTTTTCTTTTTACTTACGTCGTTAGTATAAGCAAATTGGAAGCTATATGTATATATAATGCACAGTATAAAGCTGTGCATTAAATTAACCAATATTGATTAAATCATGCAAAACATTTGTTGAAAAAAGTGTAGCAATTTATTTTAGTTAATTGGCTCTTAACGTGTGGGATTGAGGCTTCAATTTATCAATATTTTTTGCTCTAAATTGTAAATAATAAATTTCGGCCTTGCTTCAGTGATGCAAAAATGTAAATTTAATTTAGTGTTATTATTCTTTTTCAATGTCTGCTGCTGCATTAGACGAATATCCCTTTCCTTTCATAAATCTATACTTTTTTTATAATATAAAATTCATGGACACTCTCTCACATAAATACCATCATTTTCCATAATATGAACCATAAAATATATTATTTTAATTAATGAATTTTTGTTTATTGACCTACAAGGCAAATTTTGATGTTAGGTATATTAATGGAGCTAATATAGATGCCAGAATTTTTTAAAACTATACCGATATTACTGTTTAAGTAACCATGATTGGAAGACCATGTATAGCCAGTATGAGAAGTGACCTGCTTATCTGCTATATTTTAAGGGTCACGAGTGTCTTGAATTGAATATTTTTCCCTGTAGATTTGCTTTATTATATGTAAATTTTCCTTTATTTTATACATTATTTCTATATATACATTTCATAAGTTTAAAATTTGCATCACAAATTAAAGTTTCATTTCGATCAACTTTTTTGAAAATTAATTGAACTCATCAAAGGAGACATTAAAAATTTTCAAAGATAATATTCTGTTTCACTATACTTCATTACTATTTCTTACTTTGATATTTTTTCTAAATTTTGAATGGATAATCTTTACAATGTAGAAATGGTGTATATATATATAGGCCTATAAATGTAGAATCTCAAATTTAAAAATAATCATATTGCCTAATTTGGATAAAATATAGAAAAGAATGCGAAAATTCCATTAGAGATAATATCGTTTACATTTTCAGAGATATTCCTGCGATATATTTTTGTAATAAAATTCTGTAATTTAATACATATTTAAAAAAAATGCAATATATGAACAAAATCCTGTATAATATTTAAACTTTTTGTGTAAAAATATACTGTATTTTCAATATTCTAGAAAAAATAACCTATATTTTAATATGACATGCAGCAAACGTTTGAGTATAGACCTATAATCTAAGCGTGACTTTAATTATCATTTTTAATTTTTAATAATATACTGTATAATACACTTTAATTGTGTAATATGAACCAATTAACGTAATTTGGGGGTTCATCTAATTTTTGTAAAAAATGAGCAGCACATTAGTCTATATAGTTAAGCTGAGAAAATTATTAGGAAGTCCCCCTCCCCCAATTTAAACTTGTCTATAATAACATAATTATATCCTATAAAGTATAGGTTCGAAATGGTTCTCTGAAATCTTTGTGAATCAGCAATAATTCGGATTTTAAGAACCCTTGCAGGCTAAGGTTATTGGAGAAAAATGAATTTTGGATATAACCAATCCCCAGCAGGCAATGCTTGGGGCTTCCATCGGTATGAGATGGCCTAGTTGCATGCTGTTGCTGTAATTACCATAAAATTGGTTGCTTCCTCCATAAATTGCCTAAATATATATATAGGACTATTTTTTTTAATATGTATAATAAAAATTGAATTTAATTCGTTACCTTCCATCCCTGGACGAGTGGGTGTGTTCAAGTAGGCAGCCTTCCCGGGTGTTTTTTGAGCTAGAGTAGTTAGGGTGTCAAAGGGTTAGATGCCAGTGCCATCTCGTGCCAACTTCCGCACTTCAATTCTGAATGATTTTCTTTTGACATGCCGCCGAATGGACGGGGTGAAAACTGATCGTATCTTTGGTGCTGGTGACCATATGTGTTCACTTGAGTTCATAGGTGACAGATAGCCGCTACCAAGGAGCGCAAATGCAAATGCAAATTAAGGTAAAAATTCCACATTTTTTGGCAATTGTTTTATTAGAGCAGTATAGGCTTTTTTTTTTTGGTTGCACTTTTTTACCATGCCTGAATTTGGCACCTTTGATGTGAAATTTTGTTAAATAGTAGATATTAAATTTACAATATGTATTAAATTTAAATTGCTTTCTTGAGCCTGACCTGTATGAGTTCCACAACCTGCTATATGTTGACTAAGCTGAATACTGTATAAATTGGGCGTTTTATAATGCATTTGAAAAACCAAAGTGCAATTCGTGTGCAATTTAAGGTCCCAAAACTGTTAACTTTTTTGTTCATAAAGGCCGCCAGGCTATTGTTTTTTGCGCATGCGTATTAATGTTATTAATTTTTCTACCAAGTTTTTTCCCCCGGTTTTTTGATTGAATTTTTGGCACAAATTTTGACTTGTGTAGAGATCGATCCATTGGAAAATATGGATAAAGTTTTGTGTGTATAGAAAAAATTTTGACTTTGAACTTTAAATTAAAATTTGAATTTATTTTCTATATAATAGATATTTTTTCGTGAATTGATTTAGGCTATATATATAAATACTAATTTAGTTTAATCAATATTATGTTTCATTCATGTCTAAAAATATTTGAAGTTAAATTGTTTATTTAATTTATCAAACTTTCTTTTGGAAAAGTATTGATGTTTAGAAATTGATAATTGATAATAATTATTGATTGATCTAAATTGATAATTGATTTTAATGCTTATTATTTAAAAATATAATTGGATTATATGATATGAACAAATGCTTAAAAAAAGCATAAGCTTTATTTTAAACAAGCATTACATTTTTGTATTCGTCGAGATTGGGAAATATATTTTATTGAAAATGAAGACTAATACAATGTACATTAAGTCAAGTTTTATTGTAATTATATTTTTGTCCTTATAAATTTTTACATCTTGGTTTAAAAATTACGTAAACCTAACAGTTTCAAACTTTTTAACGAGAGCACAAATTAATTAAATAGCTAGAACTTAAAAGTCGATCATGCAATAGGCCTACACTTATAAAAGAAAATAATGTAAACATTTTATTGACAATTCGTATTTAACAGCAGATAGAAAACTATTTGCAAACAAAATATTATTAGTGAAATAAGACGAGTAATATATTTCGGAAATAGCCTATAATATTTATAGAATATTTTCTTTGGCGTACATTTTTATCTATAATAATTTATTTTGTGCCAGTAATTTTGGATTAACTAAGTAGAAAATTGATTTTGAAACATTGATAAGCTTTTGCTTATTTTAAAATTATAGTTTATAGCTACATGTATACCATTTATAGTAGGCCTAATTGTTTATATTTTCAGAATTTTTGTTTAAATTTCTCACATTTTGCTTGTTGATCGATCGATTTCTGGATTAAGTATTTTAATTTGCAAGCTATTTGGTAACTGCATGTCTACAATTATTCCCAAATATAGTAAAATCTATTTAAAGTTTATTCTTTAGATTCGTTATACAAGAGCGACTTAATAATTTTTTTTAAACCGTTAAGATTCATAAATTTTAATGGGTAAAATTATATCTAAAGATTGTAGCGATTTATTTCTCCATTATTTGTTTCTAAAATGTCTAGAGTATTTTGTCAAAAAAACAACTTAATAATGTCAGACTTTGATTTCATTTAGGGAAAAGGCTTTTATTCTGATATGTTTGATAAAATATACCTTTAATCATGCTAGGCCTATAGGCACCGGCATACACTCTTATATTTGCAGCAATTGTAAATTTAACTTTTGTAAAGCAGAACAATTAATGGTGACAAAAACCTGATAATCATACATTGAATACATTTCATGTATCCCCAAACTCCTGAAAGTTTTGAAGCATGCATATTTTAAACACAGTTTCGCTACACATCACTAATAATTGATAAGTAGATATTTATTATTATTATTAAGATCAACCGTCCAATAGAAAGGGCACCTTTATAATTTTTGGTATAACTCAAAAAACTAATAATGGGCAGTTTATTGGATCAAATATATAATAGTACTAATATAGGCATAGTGGGACAAAATATATGTAAATATGATTGGACCAAATCATTTAGGCTGAATGAAGATATAATATTATTGGCAAGGTAGGGCCTATAATCCAGTGACATTTTTGATTTCGCCTGTCCAAAATCTTGTGTCCTTTGCTCCCATATATAGAACTAGAAGAAAAAAATAAGAAAATTCAACTGTGAATCTCCCATGGGAGATTTACTGTTGAATTATCCTTCTTTTTTTTCTTTTTTTGCATAAAATGTACATTAGAATAGCCTATATGATGGTGAATGAAGTATTTCTGTAAAAATGTAAGCTGCTTGCTTAAAAATTTTGGAAGCATGATCAGTTTCTGCAGCTCGAATAATAATAAAGCGTACTTTTTTGGAGAGATTTTTCATTTCTTTTTTCAAAGAAAGTTTTTCATTTATAGGTTTTATGCACTTTTGGAAAAATGTAGAAAGGATATCTGAAACACGTGACTACAATATTGAACATGCAGTATAGGGAATTTGACAATATTTCCAAGTGATTGCACATATATATACGTATAATATAGAATTATTAAAGAAAAAATAACCTCCTGCTAAGGGTCAACGCCCAAATAAATTCTTGAGCAAGTTTGGCAAATTTGGAAGAACATTGTTTTGTATTGTTTTCAATACTGTCCACATTATTAAAGGAAAGTCTCACCTTGTAACAAGTGATTTTTAAAAAAAAAAAATAAAAACAAACACTTGAGAAAGTCTTTGATATAACATATATTACTATATTTATTCAAAATTATAACTATAATTTATAAATCACAATGTTTCCAAAATACATGATATAGGCCCTCCTTTGACCATATATGGGGGTAAATTGTACTTCATGTGTTAACGGGCGCTGTATATACAAAAAATGGCGCCATTTCATGGAACTCATTTTCATTTATTAACATCGTTATAAAAATAACTGTTTGCAAGTTTAGACTGTCCCTTTAAAAGTAGACCAATACTCCATCCATGGACGTCATTGGGGGAGGCATTTGTCCCCCAAACTTTCTGGCTCACATTAGATAAGCTGTCAAAATAGACATTTTTGTTGAATTTTAGAGCATTTTTGAGTGTTTAGGAGCAAAAAAAGTCGCCTACGGAGCATTTTGTGTCAAATTTTACTTGCTGCCAAAAATTTTGAACACTTTTTTAGGCTGCTCTCCCTTTCCCCCCCCCCTTCCTTTGCAAAAAGTTTTAAATAAAATCCATGACTCCATCTATAGTGATACAGAGTATAGTCTCTTCCTTCATCAAAAAAGTTAAGATTTTTTCCCTTAAATAATGGGTCTTCTATATCTGTCAAAGGTGTGAGCCAGAGGTGTATCAAAATTTTGACATATCCATAACTAAAGCACCTAACTTTACAAAGCAGCTAAGCTAGGGATTATTTGAAACCATGGCGAGGACTATTTTTTCATCCTATATTTGAGGCAAACACACACATGTATCTTATTTTTCATTGATTTAATTTCAAAACATATAAGGGTTGTTCCTATACGATGGAAATGGCATCGAAAACAGGGCTAAATTTCTATTAAACTAACGTAAGTTGATATATAGCTTTTGGTTTTTTGAGAAAATTTTGTCGAATAGAGGGTTCATCTGTCCTAACCTGAGCAATCCAGTTGAGCAGAGCATGTAATTGATAGAGATTGCGAGGTTTTCAATAATATTTGGTACAATATTGGTTCTTGTTTTCAATAAGAACCAATGGAAGTCCCCATGTATGGCATTCAACTGATGCCTGCATGGTGGTGGGCCCAGGACCAAAAATTATTGAAACTGACTATACCATGCATGTCTTCTCATCCGCAAACGGATGCATGGTCAAACAGAATATGTAGTAAAGAACATCACAAAATTTGTGTTTAAGTTTGTGGTAACATTTCCAAATTTGTGGGTTAGCTATTAGCCTTTGGTGCTTTATCAATATACAATTGCAAGGTTTAAGAATCTATAAAGCACCGCACATAGTATTATTTTATCGTTTGCCTAGAGTTGTTGTGTTGTTACCATTGGCAGGGCCATTGATTAGGCCAATTATGCCAGCGATCAAGCATTGTGCAGTATAGGATTCCTCAGAGTTAGGGAGGTCGTCTATATAATCCAACTTGGCTTACGAACAATCGTAAGCAACGAAAGGCATGCAGTTACGAATTGAGAAATTTCAAATCTATAAAGAATTGTAGGAGTGTGAACATCAGGGATTAAATTGTCACTTCGATTTAAGGGGCCATTCAACATTAAAAGACAGGTCAGTTCCATTTCTTACATGCTGGTGGACATGGTTCATGATGAGGTGCTTTCAGCTCACGTTGAGAAGTTTTGAACAATTTTTGGGGCAAATGCTTGGTTAAATGACCAGAGATTGGTTCTGGAAATGGATGAAGTGTATGATGATGGGCCCCACTAGTTAGTTGCAGTGCTGACAAAGTTGTTGAATTTTGCTGTGGTGCCTGCCATAATCTTACGTCGTTCAGAGTTATGGGCTTGCAGGGGTCAATTCAGGTGGATGTGGTGCCCATTTATGGAAAATGGACCAGCATAAGTTTCAGTGCATGCTGGGGATGGACAAAAATTTCATTATCCAGCACAAAAAACGCATTGGAGTGTGCCCCAACAAGCTGTAGTCGTGAAGAGCACTGTTCCATGTGCTGCAGTGCTGTTGTGCCATAGTGCTGCAGTGCAGCCGTGCCAGCTAGTGCTTGAACTTAAATTGCAAAAGATCTATTGTTGAAAAGCATTTGGTCCTGCTCACCCCATGTCATCCGTTTGTAATTCTGATTCAGGCACTTTCAATTTAGTCTCTTGTATCTCTTTTATAAAGTATGCTAGTCAATTTTCAAGTAATTTTTCAGTTTCCTTGACAACATTGTTTTGCTTTCTTGATTCGAATTCCTCCCGCTACTCAAACCCTTTAGGTATACATTGCTCATTTGCTCGTGCGTGTCAGGTGGTTCTCCCCCTCCTCCCCCCCCCATATCCCCGATTTTAAATAATTATTCAACTGTTTGTATTTCGCATCCCATTTCACAAGTGGCACACGACTTGCACAGTTTAGAATGTTTCCATCCCTGTTTCCCTTTGTTTTTCTTTTGTGTTTTGTTTCTGGTTTAAGTTGACAATCCATTTTCTCCTGCTTTCATTCATGGATTATTAATTTAAAGTTTTAATTTTCTCAAAAATGATAAGGGGAGTATTTAGAATTTCGACATTTGTAAAAATCCTTAATGCAATAATTACGGCCCATTGAGCGTTGTGCAGTGGTGCGTGATATGATAGGCAATAATATCCCTGACATTTCCTGACTTTTTAATAAATATTTCAAATTTTACTGATACTGAGTTTCCAGAAAGTGGTAACCCTGCATCAGCTATATGGTAATTGTTGTCATATATTGTTTTGATTATTAATTGGAAATAAAATGTAATTGCTAATGCAATGATGTTTTTTTTTTAAAGAAAATTCAGTTATGTTGGAACATTCTAGTAACCAAATTTTTTTTTAGTAATTTTCCCAATTTTTAGAATGGTGATTGAATTCCAAAAAAGGGTCAGAATGAAAATATTTGTAAATTTGACTTAATTTTCATTGTGGATGGTTAAGGGAGTCCTTTTGGTTCCCATGCATATAAACTCATTCAAAGTTTATGGAGTGTTATATATATAGGTTAAATGCAAAAGTGGACATTTTATCCAAATTAACCATAAACTGGCTGAAGCTTTTAGGCAAAATAATGATTCCTAAAAAAAATAGAAATATTAGAGAAATGTCAAAAATACCGAATCTTAGGAAATTTATTCAGCAAGGACACTTGAGTTATCACCTTTTCTATAAATTAAATGGTTATTTTTGTAAGGTTTTTTTCCCCCCATAAGGTGGTAAAAGATTTCATTTAGTGTCATTTTAATGCATTTAAATTTAAAATGTAATAATTATTTGGGAAAAAAGACACAGAATCCTAGAGATATGATAATTCTCTATACATAAAATTTTTTCTCTTTTAGATCTTTAGGTCAAAAATGATTCTGTATTAAAATGAAACATTAATGAGATATAAAAAAGAAACGCTTATAATTATTAAGACAGTGTTCTACATTATACGCTATTAAGCACGGGGCAGATTGCACGTACGTGACGCATGTGCCAAAGAAAAACAAGCAAAGCATTATGGGAAAAAACGATAACTTAGATCCTTCCTTGACCACGATTGGTGGTAGTTATCATAGATATTATGAATTTTGGAACACCTAAACACCTATAGACGAAGCCAATGATACAGTACCAAATGTTAAGAGGTTTATACATTTTAATTTATGGTTAAATCGCGTGAACAGAAAAGCCATAAGAATTCATGCTTAGGTTTATAGATATATAGATATAGGCATCCTGCCGTAACAAAGGCAGATTCCTTACTTTAGGCCTACTTGCAACCCTTTACCCTTAACGTTGGCGGCTATAGTTAAGACTAAAACAAATCGAATAACTTTCAGAAGATTTTTTAATCTTCTGAAAGTTGTGATGCAGCTTTTGATGCACCCTGCATGTAATTACAAGCAAAGTTCCAATTTTAATACGACATCGTCTGGGTCACTCTAGCCAGCAAAGGGTGTGGGATTTCCCCCCCCCCCCCTTCCATCCCCCCATCATTTCCCGTGGAACGTGCAATGAATGCTGATTGTTTGGTCTAGGTCCTAATGTTTAAAATCGAATGTTTCATTCGGAAATTGTGCAAAATAGCCTTTAAAAAATTTCCATTTTCAATATGACGAATTATGCTTAAACATGCTTAAAATATTGTACTTGTTTCAAAATTAATGTCATATAAAGAAAAGCATTACCATGAATAAACAATTGTTTAAATTCATTATGGAAAAGTGTTACTGACAGTAAAATAATTGATATTAATTAATATCTCATTAAACTATTAATTAAGTCAATTATTTGACTATGAAATCCCTTATTTTTCCAAAATGTATTTATTTAAAACATTTTTAGATATGCCTGTACTATAGCATCACTTTATTTAACATTTTGTTATATTACTTTTAATCTTAATTGTAAGACATGCATGGTGTATGTAGGCCCTATATTATCCAATTATAAATATTCAAAATAAAATATTGATCCTCCTTCTATTAGTCTGGCTGAATTAAGGGTTTATTTGTTGTTGCAATTTAGTGGTTTCATTAATTTTTAGTGTAGGCCCTATATATCAGGCTTGCCTTATACACTGACATTTTGGAAAAAGGAACCATGCACTTTTTTTTATTCATTAAACATTTCGTTGTAAAAAGTCACATTAATTGAGTGGAGCTTTTTTAAGGGTTAAGAGAGGTGGGGTGTGGGGGGTGAATCGACTGTCCATATAGGCTACATGCATGGCGTTCTGGGGGAATGACATTGGACCTTGTTTAAAGCAATATTTTTTCACAAAAAATAAATACTTAAGAGATTAAAGCCATTCAAAGATGACGTTATCAATTGGGGGGGGGGGGGGTATTGGGAAATCCTACAAATGATGACATGGAGAGAGGGGGGGGGGGGGGTATGCTGAAGGAATTTACTCTTTGTCATTTTCAAATTTCCACTTTTTATCATGTTTTTTTTTCAAATATTTTAAATAACTTGCTTACTTATATCAAATTTAATGTATTTTAAAGGGAAAGTCTCACTTAATTTAATAATTTTAATTTAACATTCTGCCAATTTTTTGTGGTGGCTCTTTGAAAATATCTATTGATGAAGCAGTTGAATTTTTTGGGGAATCCTACATAGGATCAGGTGGAGGGGGTTGATAACGTCATATTTGAATGGCCCCTTATATTGATGAAAGAATTTTGACGTCAAATTGCCTCAGAATATCTTATGTTAAACATATAAGGTGCCTTACAAATAACGGTGGGGGGGGGGAGGAAGGGAGGTCAGAGGTGAATGTTATAAACAAATGGTAATGATAAGATGTGAGTGGCACCCCCAAAAGCATACATTTTCACTTACGTCTTAAATTGTTTGGACCCTGTTCTAATATTGGGACCCTATTCAATGTTTTTTGAAATTTTTTTATCTCAATTGAGTATGACTGACCCTAACAAAGCATGCGTGTGTCTAGGGAGCACTAAATTCTTTTTGCTAATAATAAATAATTTAAAAATAACCCAATGTTTATTTGATACATTGTTGCAAAGTGTTACAAATAATGTATGGTATTGTTTATTGTTGATAGTATAAATTATTTTGTAAATTTTAATTGTCATGTGTATGATTGAAGGAACCCCCTTGCATGGCTGTTAGGGCATTCAGATGATTTAAGACCCCATTTCTACGAAAAGCCAATGGATTTTGTCAACACAGTTAATAATCTTGACACTCAAATAATGATAAAATTCATTTCTCCGAGTTTTTAATGGGTTATACGAGATTTTGTTTTTAGTGTTAGAAAAGTTTTAAACAAGTGTCGGAATTCATATTTTGCCTCCAGACTGTAGGCGTAATGCATTTTCAATTAGCAAAAAAAAATTTGAGCACGTGTTTTAGAAATTGGGCCCATATTTTCTTTTGTGTTATTTAACCCCATTGAGTTTTTAACCCCTTGAATGGTTTTATTGTAAAATTAATACTTGTAAAACTATATCTGGATTTTGTTCTGCAAATAATATTGTCTCCAAATTCATGGTGGGCTATGTGTACACTATTGTTACAAGTTGAAAGGTTACTAAACCAAAATAGATGCAAATAAAAACAAATACCTTTTTTAATTTTTAATCAAAGGGGCAACTTGCTTTTGACCCCAGCCTGGACCAATGAGACTGGTGTTGGTCATTGGGCGGATAACTTGCTGTCCAGAAGTTGAGTGGAATTGGTCGATGAGATAGTTGTAGAAAAACTATAAAATTACAAAAGAAATGTAATCAGGTGACCTGGTTGGAGGAACTTGTATTTGTCAATTTCGGATACGTCTAGGGACACACCAACGAAGGAATTGCATGGCCATGCTGTAAAATGTTAACTCTGGCAACGTGTCCATTGGACAGGAAGCAATGAAAATTGGACCGGTTTAAAGACTCATGTCTGCCCTAAGTCATAAAACTAGAGAGGAAACAATTTTTTTTTAGAATTTGTACTAACAGTGTTGTTTATTTTTATGGACGACTAGTAAACAGTGAGATTAGTGCATAAAATCATGAATATTCCTATTTCTTTAGTAGGTCATTAACGAAATGTGGGAAAAATGCAATTTTGAACAATTTATGTATAATAGTTTTATAGAAAATCAAGTGTTACCGAAGGTGCTTCAGATAGATAACTATATGTTAAAAACAAGAGTGCAGTATCGATTTGCAAGAGATTATGGATGTTGTCACGTGTTTAATAAAACATTTCTAAAAAAAATTCTGAAGATTTCTACGAAAAATATGAATGTGTGGCCCCTTAAAGAAGGCAAACTGTAATAGCAGGGCTTTCAAATATTGGAGGAAGATACTTTTCACAGGTTGACTTGCAAATGAGTAGGATCATCTTGTTAAATGTCACAACGGACTTATAAATTACTTAATAAGTGGTAACCATTAGATTGCGGTCAGCCAACCATGACAAGACCATTTGAAATATGCAGTACATGTATTAAATTGAATCTTCATAATGAAGTCACCATGTATAAATTAAGGACTTGGAATAGAACTTTAGAATTGTATGAGTATATCTTTGGCTTACTTTGAGCCACGGGTTATCCCTGGATATCTGCTGCGTTATTGATATATCAATGTGTATAAGTGCACCTTTTAAGAAATTATTATATATACCCAGAAAGAAGCTATAAAATATGGCACCTATTGTGTATACAATGAAATTTTGATATATTTAACAAAAAGGTGACAGATTTTCTACATTTTTATAGATTCCAATATTTATGCCATATGTCAGCTATAGGGTTAATATTGTCCAGCTAGCTGGAAAGTCATGCAGGGAGGATGAATTTGGCCAGGGAAAGTTACGGAAAATCTCAAAGTATAGCCAATAAGTCATGCAGGGAAATTAATAAAATCTTTGTGTAATATATAATACAGTTTCATGTATAATTTGGTCACATTTTAAACTCTTATATTCTATAAATTATAGAATATTTCAATTCGATTTTCAAGATTGCAATTTGGTTAATTTCCACTGGTTGTAATCGACTGCCTTAAATCTGCATGCATTAAGAAAATTTTTAATTAATCAAGGAAATTAAGTCAAGGAAAACTTGTTGTTTACCAGTGCATGTTTATAAGTCAGCATAATAATAACAATAAACCTACACCATAGGTGTACGGCAAAAGGTTTCAGACATGGTTTATATCTTTGCTACAGATTT
>JAQIXP010001992.1:0-16378 GCA_034700285.1 Proteroiulus fuscus | reverse complement strand
CTGTGAATGGGTTGGTTTAGTTAGAGATTGCCTGTTTCATTTTGAATGTGATTAGGCCTAAATAACTGCCGGTCACATGTGCTATAGACGAAAATGGCCCGATTGAGGAAACCGATCAACGACGGCGACATGCCGTCGTTGATCGGCAATATCGACGTAATATCGACAATATCTACGTGACGTGGCACGACCTACCGAGTTCGGAAAAAATGTGGGAAAAGCTATGTCATTGGCGTATCAACTACAAACTACGACTTACCGGCAGAGAAGAGGTGGAAGCAGCGACCGTCATGATGTCTAAGAAGAATGCATCATCAAAGTCGACTGCGAAAAAGAACGCCGGTACAGAGTCTAGTGGTAAGACGAAGTCGAAGACAGCAATGGCAAGCGGTAGCAGTAATCGCAAGGACCGTAAATGGTTCAAATGCAGTAAATTTGGTCACATCGCAGCAGATTGCAAGACTGGCATAGTCTGTTTCAAGTGCAATGGGCCGAGGCCATATATCCCATGACTGCTTTAGCGGTGGATCAAGCATTTCAAGCAAAGGTGGGGAGGCTGCGATGGTTTCTTCGAAGACGAAAGAGACAAATACCGCAAATAATAAGGCACCTACTTATGCATCAAAAGCCAAGATGACAACACCGATGTTGGCACCAGTAAAGTCAATTTATAGTTCAAAGTTTAAAAGCTCAAAAAAAGGCCTAATTTTAGTTTTTAGGTTTAATTGTTTTGCTTGTGCAGTTTTGTTTGCATGCATTGTATTTCGTGTGCTGCCATTGCATGTGCTTATTTGATGTTTGAATTTGTTCTAAAGTCAGTTGGCTTCTGAATTTAGACCGAAAAGGTTCAGTTTTGTTTATGTGCGGTTTTAAAAGTTAATTTATCTAAATTTACTGGATAAGAAAAAAAACCAAGTTTAAATGTAAGTTTAGTACATTGCAATTACATTAGCAGAATCCAGTAACCATTTCAATTGTGTGAACAGGAGCATCCCGAGGACGATCTATTGGGGGGTTACAAACTTAATTATGCCGACTGATTGCTATAGGTTTTGCCGACTATACAAACTGTTTTCCCAAATAACTAACGTAATAATTTTATTTGTAGCCATGGCCCCATGCATGCACCCAGAAATCTATTTCAGAGGGAACCCTACTCAAAAATGTATTTGAAAATTTGGTTTGCAGACAAAAATTTGAAAATTTTGTACATAACTGCGAAAACTGGTGCCGCAGGCGATTTTTTTTGCTCAAAAACTTAAAATTTGGCTAAAATTCACCAAAAAAACCTACATTGTAATTTTATCTAGTGACAGAAAATGGCACCACAGGCGATTGTTTTTCTGAAAAGCTCAAGTTTTTTAATTATAACAAATTAGAAAATATTTCAGCAATTTCTGAATTCTTCATCTAAAATAAATTATATAATTTTTTCGATTTGAGCATTTTTCATATATAATATCCAGACCTAGCACCATTCGGTGCTATTACTTATAAAAAAGATAATTTATAATTGTTTTTAGAATTAAATATTTAGAAAATAAAAAGCCACCTAACAGTTGTTCTTAAAAGCTTTGGCTTAGGACCATCATTTCAAAATTTCTCGGGGGTTTGGATGGAAAAAATTCGCTCAGTAACCTAATATGTGGAAATAACTCAATTTTACATACATTACCCCCGAAATAAAGGGCCTGCAGTTTGGCTTAGGGTCGATAGAGAAAAAATTAGGCGGCCTGCCAAATTTCATATACAGACTGAGCTTATATTTTACTAATTACTATTAGTAGTGTAATAATAATTATAAGCAGTATTAACAATTGACCGAGTGAAATGTAATAAATAGAAATGCCACCATACATGCAAATATGTCTAAAGAAAGCACCATCTGGATTGCTCACTTCCATATAGGCATTGGTTCATAAAGTTAGGCTATGTAAAATGTAGCAGGCTAATAGCAAATGGATCAGAATGATCGGAATGAAAAAAGAATGTTTGCATACAGATAAGTTTCAATGAAGAACGTTTACACGTGACAAAATTCTACAACATTTTATATATATATATATAGAAAAAGTGTTTCTATATGTATCTCAATGTTACGACAATGCATTTTTTGCAAGTTTTCTTAAGAATGGTGAAGAAACCCTTTAAGAAAGTGAAATTTTTTATCACTGGTAACCGAGCTGCCATCATTATAAAAAAGTGCATGTGGCTGGGGGGCACTTTTGATTTGTAGTTTTTGTGTAAATGGGCCCATGGCACACACACACAATTGCTTTATAGATTAGGAGAAGGATATTTAAAATTAATTTAAAGAAATTTCTACAATTACTGTGTTTGTTTCTCAAGTAAAATAAATGTGAAGTAATTTTTGCATTTTCAATTATTTAAAGTAAATTTAGGCATTTAGCTGAATTTGTGTTTTTCCAGTATTGGAAAATGTGCCATCTATCTTGTTATGTATACATGCAGTACATTTTAGTTTTGTATAATGTAGTCAGCAAATGACATTTTTGTTGAGAGTATAGTCGGCAAAATCTCATTCGAATTCTGGTTTTGCTGACAGTCAACAGAATTCGAAGTTTGCTGACTCAAATATGATAGGGGGGTATCATCACCCCCTACACCCTCTTTCGGGATGCCCCTGTGTGTGGACTCAGTTTATTTCAACTTGCAACTATAAGGATGGCTGATTCGGTGCAAAGTTTTACAGTCTATCTAGCCGGCAGCTATATAGTGGTCCGTCGAGCCGGATCGGACAGTCCTTTGGTATGTGAGCATCGCCAACAGTGATAGTGAAATGCGCGTTTCGAACCGTCAGAATAAAGGAATCCCACCAAGAAGATTTGGTGAATGGGCAGATGACACAGAAGTCAGCCTAGACAGTCATCAAATGGAGGAGATTAATAGTCAGCATTCTGATGGTGAGCATGCTCAAGTAAATGCCGCACAAGTGTCAATAGAAGCTCAAGTTGAGATAATCAAGGGTCCAAACCAATGTCGAATTCTGCACCAAGTGCGTGGTCGCAGGCCAATTCCAGAATCAGTCAGCACGTATTTGCACAGCAACAAATTTTGGCAGAGCTTAAGAAAAAGAAGGAACTTCTTAAGTTACAAGAGGAAGAACGTCGTCATTTACAGCAAATTTGTCAACAGCAAGCTGAGATCGTGGAATTAGAATTTCAAGCCGACATTGATGTACAATCAGAACAATCACTAGGACATGGTGATAAAGGGTCTCAACATTTGTCGGATAATGTGCCAATTGGTGAAGGGTGACAACAAGCAACTGTTGAAAGGATCCAGAACTGGATTGAAGATATTCCAGTTTCTCAGTTGTATCGGTCACAGCATCAGACAAACGTGGATCAGCAAGATCAGAATCTGGGATCAAGTCACTTTATCCACAAAGATGCCTCAGCAGCACCCCTAGTGGCAAGATTGCTAACAGTTTCTGCAATTCAGTCACGGTCAACTGGACTTTCAATGGACACTGAGGATCAACATTCAGGAGTCGTACCACGGTCAGCTCAAGTTCAAGGAATAAGTTTCCGCCAAAAAGAATGGAGGAAGACGATTGGCAAAGATCTTCCAAACTTCACAGGAAATCCTGAAAACTGGCCGGAATATCTTAACAGATCAGATTTCAAGCAAAAAGTGTGGCTACGATAACCAGGAGAATGAGTCATCTGCGCAGCACACTCAAAGACAAGGCAAGGAATGTGGTTATAGCCATTATGCTGACGTTGGACAATCCAGAACTGGTCATAGAGATTCTGCAGAAGAAATTTGGACGATCAGACCAGATAATCAAGAAGCTTCTGGAGAAAGCGCGCCATTTAGAACCGCTAAAAGACAGCAATTTAGAGACCTTAGTGGAATTTTTGGAGTCCATTTGGAATTTCGTCGCACTTGTGGAAAGTCTTCAAAAGCGTCGTACCTCACGAATACCATCATTATGGAGGAATTTGTGAAAAAATTGACAAAAACATACCGTCGGAGATGGGGTCAGCATATTCGGAACAAGACAAGTCGATGAGCTGACAATAAATGATTTCTCTGTATGGATCGGTCAAGAAGCCCAATGGGCTGAAAACGTCTGTCCGTCTCTTTCAAGTGCAAGCAAGACAAAACGTGATCAAGTGAGCCAAGACAACAAGAATTCAGGCACCAAGTGCATGGATCAAGATTTTGCAACTTGTGAAGACGACAAGAAACCACAAGCGTGTTAATTCTGTGAGAAGGAAGGGCATCAACTGAGCAAGTGCGAGAAGTTTCTCAAGGAGGATACCAATCGTTGTTAGGACTTTGTCAAAGGAAAAAAGATCTGCTTTTTGTGCCTAAAGTTGGGTCACCAAATCAAGAATTGCCATGCAATTAAAGCTTGCAACAAAGATGGATGTACCAAGAAGCATCACCCAAGACTTCATCGCAAGGACAAGAAGACAAAGGCTGAGAATACCGTCATCAACAAAGTTTAACAAGCAAGGTTTTTTATGTCGAGTTTTAAAGTGCTGACAAAAGTGATTGCAGTGGAATTAAAATGACCAGCAGGAGTCATCAGGACGTATGCTCTGCTGGACGACGGCTCCAAGATTACGATGCTGCAAGAAAATATAGCCATCAAGTTAGGGCTAAAGGGAAATCTGGAGTCTTTCCGAATGCAAACAGCCAATGGAGTCAGCACAGAAACCTCAACATGTGTCAACTTGGAGATCAAAGGTGTTGCAACAAGTCAACTCTTCAGGTTAGAAGACATCTGCACAGTAAAGCTTCTTCCACTATAGGCTCACACGGTTAACGTGTTGCAGCTTGCAAAGAAATGGATGCATCTTGCCAAAGTTAAAGTGGATTCTTTGAAGAATGTCAAGCCCACAATCGTGATAGGACAGGATCATGGCAATCTCATCATTGCTGAAGAATCCATCAGAGGTCCATGGAAGTCACCCATTCTCTCCAAGACTGCACTCGACTGGGTAATTCATGGAAGCGTTGCCACAGGCTGTGGACAAGTGAAGCCATAAATGCAGTACTACTGGATGATAGAAGAAAAAGAAGAATTCCATCAGATGGCCAAGGACTCCTTCAAGACAGTCGTTTGGAGTAAAAATCATCCAAGAAATGCCAAGATCAAGAGATAATAAGAAGGCAGAAGATATCATCAAAGCGACAACCAAGCGAGTTGGTGAACGATTCAAAACAGGATTGCTGTAGCATGATGAAGATCCAGTTCTTCCAAAAAGCAAAGGAATGACTATAAAAAGGCTACAAAGTGTTGAATGCAAGATGGATCAAGTCCAAGTGTATGCGCAACAGTACTGCTCTCTGCTCGGTCAAGGTGGCGGTCAGTGCGACACTTCACAAAAGATGTCCAAAAGAAGTTCTACAAACTTTGTTTGCTGAGGCAGAAAGTAGTGTGAACAGTTGACCACTCACCTACGTTGCCATGGATTGTGCTACTGATGAAGCGCTCACCCCAATCATTTCTTGATTGGCACCAGCAGTGCAGTTCAACCACCAGGGAAATTTGACAAGACAGACTTGTGTCTTCGTAAACACTGGAGAACTGCACAAGCACTGGCTGATATGTTTTGGCAGCGCTAGATTCACGAGTGCTTGCTGACGTTAACAAGACGCACTAAGTGATATTGGTGCACAGATCCAGTGAAAGTCGGTGATGTAGTCATCATCATCGATGATTCCCTTCCAAGGAACAGCTGGCCCAAAGGAATCGTGGAAAGCACCTACCCCGGTAAAGATGGTCAAGTCCGAATAGCTGACATCAAGACAAAGTCTGGAGTGTTTTGTCGACCGGTCACAAAGTTATGCATTCTGGATGTCAAAGAAAAGTCTGGTGTTGATGCCTGATCCAACACCAGAGGGAAGGATGTTGGCACCAGTAAAGTCAAGTTATAGTTCAAAGTTTAAAAGATAAAAAAAATGTCTAATTTTCGTGTTTAGGTTTAATTGTTTTGCTTGTGCAATTTCGTTTGCATGCATTATATTTTATGTTCTGCCATTGCATGTGCTTTTTTGATGTTTGAATTTTTTCTAAAGTCAGCTGGCTTCTGATTTTAGACCAAAAAGGTTTGTTTTGTTAATGTGCGGTTTAAAAGTTTAATTTATCTAAATTTACTGGATAAAAAAACAAGTTTAAATGTAAGTTTAGTACATTGCAATTACATTAGCAGAATCCAGTAACCATTTCAATTGTGTGGACTCAGTTTATTTCAGCTTGCAACTACAAGGATGGCTAATTTGGTGCAAAGTTTTACAGTCTATCTAGCCGGCAGCTATAACCAAGTAGAAGTCAGGTCCAGTCATCAATGATCAAGATCGCAATGATGAAGTGGTATGTCAATAGCGGTGCAAGGCAACACACCACAAATCGTCGTGAATGGTTTACAGAGTACAAACCATTTGTGATTCCAAAGGCAATTGACAGCACAAAAAATAGTGTATTTTCAAGCGCTGGGATCAGAATGTATTTTGGTGCAAACGTACAATAATAGTAGCTGAAATGAGCGATCATTCATAGATGTTTGGTTTTGCCCAGATGGGGCCTTAAATCTATTCTCCGTAAAGAAGGCAGGCCGGAAGGGTATCGACCAAGACATATGAGAGAATGGCTCGATGTGGACTTTCATCAATGGTGGAGAGCAAATTGCCGTGGCCGTGTCTCTGGGGGAGGGTGATTTGTATCGCATGGCGGTGCAAGTTGTAGTACCAGAGAGGACATTGTCGCCAATGGATCAGACAACTTTCCAGTCATGGCATGAGTGCTTGGGACATCAGTTGGGGTCTATGTTCCAGGCTTAGTCAGCAGGTTCCGGATTTCCTTTTTTGTCACCTGTTGCACAGACTATCCGTCATCCTATCCGGTCGTCATCGCCCAAGTAGGAATCACAGTCCTCCAGTAATTCTGCAGTTCAAATAGTCATCTGGCATCACAACTAAACGTCATGGTCCATGGTATTCACCATAATGAGCTGTTCGGTCTCCATGACCAACTCAAGTGGCAAAACTTTAGCTAGACAAACACCATGTTTCGCTAATAAATCACGCGTTGATTCTACATGGTAAATTTCTCCACCGGCAGCTTAAATCTCACTTTGACAGAATCTGAGTCTTCGCGGGTATTTGCACGGGCTCCTCAATTTGCGCAATCAGGCACTACGGGCATTACCTCCTCCCGTAAATCCTCAATCCTGCTCAAATCATTTTCTGGAAGTTCCACCGGCGCATCTGCGGACGTTCCCACTGGTAAATTACTAATGCATTACCCATTTCTACTACTGACTCCACCTCCGGCACCCCATCTCCACAACCATCCCGGTTGTCCAAGCAAAGGACTCCATCCAACACCGAGATCAACGCATATGTGTCCCAGTAGAAAACGCGTAGACAGACAAAGTCAAGCATCAGGCCCGCTTTTCTTGAAAAATCGTTCCCGAGAAGGAGATGTCCCAAACGGCACGTTATATCGTCCATGACCAGGAATCTGTGTTTAAGCGAATGCTCCGCAAGTTGAATGTCGAGAACAACTCCCACGATAGCAAGTGGCATCTGTTGAAATCCCATGACAGTACTTTTTCCCTTTCCGTATGCCGCACAGCATTCCTTCCATCAAACTCTCCAATTATGGATACCAAGCTCCCAAATCCACGATAGCATCATGCTCATGGATTTGCTGGAGCAACATTTAAACTCTGGGCAATCGTTCATCGATCGTGGCTTACACCCGTTTCTACATCGGCAGTTTCCACGACTGATCAAACTTGACTACCTTTTTTCGGCCTCCATTCTTCAACACAGGAGCATCAACTGAGTGTCAGCATATGCTTGAATTGGTTAAGCATGATGATGCTCCCGTCACTCTTGGAACTTCGTGGCAGCAGTAAATAACCCTTTGTTTTTGGGCAATCGCTGGTGAAGTGTCCAGGCTGCTGACAGTTATAGCAAACAACTCCGAGACCAAATGTACTCTCCGATGAGTAATAATCTGGTTTGCCACACTTGAAGCATCTCAACAACCCAGGGGGTCTCGACTTACTCCTGTTTCGACTTGTCCCAGCCTTGACAGGCTGTTCTTTCTTGCCGATATCCTGGTTCTGCCTTGGCTTCTTCTTACTTGCTGGCATATTGGCATCGCATTCTTTGTCCCTCTGACAACTATGACCCAAACTCCTGGTGGCCGCTTTCTCGGTAAGTATGGCCAATTCAACTGAGGCTGTTACCTTTAACAGTTTCTCAATTGTTAGGTAAGTACGACCTGCCATCCTCGATGTTATCTCCAACCAAAGTCCTTTTTGAACTTGGTGCAGAATGTCGATTGGCGAGAGCGTTAACCCGCCTCATCCCAGGAGACAAACTTTCTACATCACATACGTCCTTACCAGCTCATTGGGATGCTGGACTCATTCCTCTGCAAATCGCTTCCAATCCTCCAGATAAGGTGTTCAAAAATAGGCCAAAAACAACTCCTTGGTTTTGGTCTATGTACTTGTGGCAATCTCCAGCACATTGGTGGTGTACCATTGGGCTGCGGTACCCACTAAAGTACAATGAAATACATCATGCATTTCATGTTCAGTCCAATGTTCCATCATACATTTGGCTTCGTAAGCCGCAAGATGATCGTCTCGGTCTCCTTCTTCAGTAAACGTAGCAAACACGAGCTGTCCTTTACTTTTTCTAACTCCCGGTGGCCGTGATTCCTTCAGAACTTACACGTGTTCTTTCAAAGGCACGATCTGTTCATCTTGCCACTTCTGGGCCTCCTCCTGACGTGTCTGGGTTACCACCAACACTTTGCAGACTTCCATAAATCTGCTCGCTGAATGTCTTTAAAGTCGCTTGTTGGTTTGTTAAAAATCCATCGTGGGCAGCTACCAACGCTTGGGTCGTCCTAAACCCCTCCGTCATCGCAGCTAGCATTGTCCTCTGTAAAGTTGACATCACCTGTACAGTTGACATGGTCATGGAAACTTGCTGTGTTAGTTGTCGTAACCCCGGTACCGGGTCAATCGAAACCTCTCCTGCGCTGGGCTTACTTGCCATTGTTTCGTCCGATCCTGACGTAGTCTCTCCTTCCTCTTAACATCTTGCTTATGTCCGGATTCTCACGGGCATCCAAAAACTATCGGCAATGGCTCCCTTTCTCCGGGTAGCGGAACAGTAGCTACGACCTCAGGCGACTCGAAAGTCTTTCTCCACTTTTTAAAAAACTTACTTTAGCTGTCCACGGACTTGTTTTTGTGCAACTTTGCGTAATCGCCAAGCTGCTTGTCCTTTTGCTTGCGAGGGTATTTCGACCTCCCACCCTCCGGGTTCAAGACAGTAGATGCCGAAGAAGAAGCTTGTGAAGTATCTGTATCTGCCGATCAGGGCTCACTAGAGCTCCTGGGCCTGCTCATTAACAACAAACAACAGGCTAACCAACCAATCAAGGGAACAAGATGGCAGTGCCCATTCTCAATCCAAAAAAATCACACCTATTTTCCCTCCGGAAACTCCTTTTCCAAAAAAAGCTGCACGTACAGCAGGGAAGAATCGTTTTTGCTTTGCAGGGGCGCTACTCATAAACAAGATGGCGCCCGTGACTCAGCAGATTTTCTCCAAAAAATTCTCCAATTAATTAATCGCAATTAATTACTTTAAATATCAGAATTTCATTGATGATACTCACTCTCCGGTATAATGGTTCCAAACCTTTGTATTCAGGTGCTACCCTGCACCTCCACCATGTAGAATAGGTGTAGCACAGTGGGTGTGGGATTTTTCCTGCCACGTTGGAATAACTTTTTCCCGGAAATTTCTCCTTAACACTTAATCACTCTTCACACAACTTGTCAATCTAAAGACTTTAATCTATCAGGCTACCTCGAGCCTACAATGTACTCTTCGTTACAAAAACACCTCCTTTGTCCTCAGATCCCAAGTCAGAACTAAACTGTATGCAAGATGGCGCCTCGTCATCGATCAAAGAATGCGATCACTCCACCACATTACATCATCGATGACAAGGTGATTGACAGTTGCCCCGTTCCCTCTTTGAATACACCTCCATGATTGACATCAAAGAGGGGGTTTGGGCGCCAAACCTTACACATCTAATAATGCCTAGCCTATTACTACTGAATTAAAGCCTTCCTAGAACTCTCGAGATATGGGTTCTCTTCTAAGGTTTGCTTTGTTGACTAAGGTTTTCGTGGCTTTCCATAGTCCTTCCAGGTGAATGTAAGGGGAGTAAAGACGAAAGGCTCCTTACTATCTCATCATGCTCTTTCTTCCTTTCCTGCATGCCTGCATACATTGTGTTGTGCTGTCTGCAGTTGTGGTTATGATTGCCTAAGTTGCATTGCCCATAAAATTGAAACCCACTACCCTCCACCAATTAAAATCAAAAACAACCAGTTGGATCTGAACTGTGGTGAATCAATCTTATATAATTAACATGAACAGTGAGAGTGACTATGTCTCAACCAAGGATTGACTAGATTGAAATCACTTTCTAAAAAGAAATGGGAAATGAAAATTTCAAATATTCTTTCTCAGTTACTCATAGTAACTTGTGTGTTGTCTGGAACCATCATCTTCAATGTAAATGAAAGTTATCTATTTTAAATTTCTCAATTCCAATAAACATTTGTCCTTTTTATTCACAATTACAAAACTAGGTACCGTAATAAGAACCTGTATAAAATATCTCAATTCCAATAAACATTTGTCCTTTTTATTCACAATTACAAAACTAGGTACCGTAATAAGAACCTGTATAAAATATCAAATACTCCTATCCTAAAACAGTGGAAGTAAAACAGTTTACTTTAAGAGTGTAAGTAATATTCTACTGATTGCTTGGAATGAAATGCTTTAGTCACTGTGCTGCAGTTGTATATGTAACAGTATATAACAAGATAAGCTGATCTAATGGTTACATCTGAGTTTATATTTAAAATGCCAATATTTTATTCCCTAAATATTTTTACATGTAGTGCTTACCATGTTAAAAGGTCAAGAACTAGATCATAACTTTGATCTCTGACTCTTGCCATTAATTTGTTTGAAAGCCTTTTAAAATGTATGCTTTCCTTGCTTTTGCTAGCTATGCGCATAGTGGATCACCAGTAAATCACATTATTTAGCCCTATTATCTGAATTAGTGCTGAGTAAATTTAAAATTTGGGCATAATTTATGGCATCTTTTTGATGCAAGTTAAAGAGAACGTGGAAAATGTACTTTGGAGCATTACTTTGTGCATGGAATTGGAAAATTTGGAGTTTTTTCTTCCATATTTGGGTAATAATGTTTTTATGACTAAATTTATGTATTTTTCCTTATATTTTAGTGTCTTTACTGGTAAAATGCGTATGCAAATCTGTGTCATCGTATTAATTCATTATATATATGTGTTTCATTGCTGAACTTTCGTTTAGAATTGCAACAGGTAATTAATAAGTTTCTATCCCAAAATGCATCATTCCATTAAATTTAAAATAATTTGGGTTCGGATCAATGCTGAATATGTATTTCATTAACATTGCTACTTAGATAGGTTACAATGAATCCTTTCATTGTATAGTGGTTACCATATACTTGCCTTATAATTTGAGGATCCTTGGCTTAATACAAAACTTGGATTATGACTGGTGTTCATCGACTTCTGACCTGGACAATTTTAAATGAATTCAATGTTGGCTACTTTATATTTCCCGACAGCTTATCTTACCATAAGCTCAATTGGCACTTGCAAAGCGCTGTTCCTTTCTCTGCTCTCCTGCATGGGGAAGCACTTTGCCAGTGCCGGTTGAGCCCGGCCCTGGTAAGATAAGCTTAACGGAAGCATATATAGATTACTCAAAATGACTAATAACTCAAGTTATATTATTATAAAAAGCAGTTTACATGTAAGTGTAATTTTATAATAGAGTTGTAGGCAAATTATTGCAATAGTTATGCAAAATATGCTATAATTGTTCTGTAATAAATATTTATATTTTTGAAATATGATCATATCAGAATTCAGTGATGTTAAAATAATTAATTTACAAAAAAACAAGTTTACATTTTACAATGGTGTACAGATTCAAATATTACAATAATTGCAATTTTTATTTTAATAACCTATAAATAAATGACAACCACCAATATAACTTTGTATCCATTATATCCAAGTGAGTAATAGTTGGATAAATTAATATATATATATATATATATATATACTATTCCATCTTTTTACATAATAAACATAATCGAAGATACTAATTTTTTTTACGTGTTTCCCAAATTCTGTGTTTAATTTTTAAGCAGATCATTGAAGCATTCCAGGTATAAAGCCAAAAAAATTAAAATGGATAATACATTTCCCATCAAATAATTAGTAAAATTGGTAAACACACATTGATTTGCATGTAAAGGGTTCTTTTTACATAAGCGAAAATATACCTTGACTAACATCATTACATGTGACGTCACCTGGGTAGATACATCCCGAGTTAAAGTTGGCAAATTATGCGCACAGAGCATCTTTGAGAAGAGTACCATTAATTCAAAAGGTTGTATTATTGAGCAATGTTAGTAAATAAGACCTTTTAAGCAAGAATTTTGATATAATTTTATAAATTAGAATTGCTTTATCATAATCAAGATATTGAAATATTTTGAAAAAAAACTCTGGAGGTCAGAAAGGAGAAGCAGTCTACTGACAGCTTCTCTTAGATCGCCAATGTTTCTCAAGTGCTTTTATTTTTTAACAGACAACTAATCTGTGGGTTTGATTTGGAGAGCTAGAAAGCCCACTCTTTATCCAGAGGCATACTTTGTGGTGTCTATGACTTCCTCACTGGTATCAACAGATTGTTCAGTTATATAGAGGGCTTCAGTTGTAGTGTTCATGACCGTTGTACCAGAGGCTTGTTCAGCTGCAGTGACTAAGTTTCCAGCAACTGATTCTTTGGTAGTAATATTGGTATGATCAGTGTTAGCAAGGTATTCTTGGATAGAAACAGTAGAATCTCCACTGGAAGTTGATTTCATCATTGCTGTAGTTTGTTTTTTGGTTTTGGCAGTTTGCTTTTTGGCTTTAGTAGTTTGCTTCACTGTTTTATTAGTTTTCACTTTGGTTTTTTGGTTCGGTTTCTTCGCTTTGACAGCTGCTTTTTTGCTTGCGGTATTGTATTTCTTGGTAATAGTTATGGGTTCTTCGGCTGAAGTAGTCAAGTTCTCTGTTGTGGCATTCAGATCCTCGGTTGAGACAAGCAGCTCTTCAGAGCTGGTATTTGGCTCTTTGGTTGCGTTTGCCTGTTTTGGGGTTATAGTAGTTGGTGTTTCAGTTGTGGTTGGGATAGTTGTTGGTTCGGTTGTGGTGGTTGTCGTCGGTGATTCAGTTGTGGTTGTGATCGTTGGTGCTTCAGTGGTGGTTGTGGTCGTTGGTGCTTCAGTGGTGATTGTGGTCGTTGGTGCTTCAGTGGTGGTTGTGGTCGTTGGTGCTTCAGTTGTGGTTATGGTAGTCGGTCCTTCGGTTGGGATAATTGGTAGCACCTGAGTCGTGGCACTGGTTGTGTTTTCAGTTTTCTTGGTGCCACTTCGAAATAAGCCCATGTTGTTTCTGGGCCTCTTTCCAATATAATGGTACCGGTCTCGGTACAAATTCTTCACCAAGTTTTCATGCTGACTACTTTTTGTCGTTTCTTCTTCATCGTCTTCAGTTGGTATTTCAGTTGCTTCCTCACTTTTCTCATCCAAGTCCTCCAATTCCTCATCAGTCTCTTGCTCATTGGCATCTTCTTTAGCCCACTTAGCAATTTTGTTCTCCAATTCTTTAGCTTCCTTTAAGCTCAAATTAATCTCATTGACCAGCATGTCAAAATAATCATCTCGGCTGTCATGATATTCTGGCATTTCCTGCATTTCTTCACCAAAATACTCCATACCTGTACTAGCATCCTCTTCTCTCATTTCTTTCTCAAATACCTCAGAACCAATTTCCTGCTCATTCAAATTTTCCTCTAAATCCTCGTTGCTTTTATAATATCTGGCAACATTTTCCTCCAGGATAGAAGCCATTGTAGAAGTTGCTTTTAATATATTCTCCGAACAGCATTTTCCAAAAACACAGGATGCTAAAACACAAAACAAAAACTTATTCTATGTCTGATTGCATGGTTCATACTCAAATTTGTCTTGTCCTATATGAAGACATTTTACTCTTAAAAAATCATTAAAATCAACATTCATTCATAGTATAAATAATAATTTTTAAATCTAAATACAAAATACAAGGAAATGTACATACGTTCCCGCGCTATTGCGTTCAGATTTTGTTTCTGTGCCGAACAGCAGATCGGATAGAACACTGGAATTGAGCACATGGAGATTTTCTGAAATTTTTGATCTTGTTCAATTTCTGTACTTCCCAAGGAAGTACATGTCCAAAACAGTAAAATTAAACATAAAAAATGCATTCTTGCTTTGACAAAACCTAGGATAAAAGAGAGTAAATAAATAAATAAATAAATATAAAGTAACAAAAATAGTATATTAATGAATGTAAATGTATGAAAATGTTGTAAAAAAAATCTTTTTTGATTTATTTTACGTATATGTTAATTATCAGATATTTCTATGAAATATTTCTTATAGTAAAGTCAAGTCTGCATGCACATGTTTCAAATACATGATGACAAATAAGATATTTTTACTAGGTAAGGTATCTTCTAGAAATTATTTTAAATGGAATTTTATAGATTTATAATATTAAATGCAAACCATAGTAATTGCTGTACGAATTATTTGATTTTAGTTAATGCATTGTTATTACCATACAATTGTTCCACTAAACATGTTATCAAAATTCAATAACCCATAAATAAGTGAAGTGTACACACCTTGTATGCTATATTCCCAACTGGTGTAAACAATATGGATGATCAAAAGAACAAACAATTCAGGCCAAATGTGAAGTTATTTTGAGGCAAGCTATCAGCTGGTATTCAGAAAAAAACTATTATGACAAGACACAAAGAAATATAATACATCCTATTAAATGTGACACCTTACTTGAAGGTATTAATATTCCTGCTTAAGGATAAATTAAAAATTGACTCCATGGAGTTATGCAATGAAAAATATTTATTATAACTATCAGATATAACTATTCATATTATTTCTACTAGTTACCAAGAAAACCCAATATGTAATATTAAATAAGATGAAACTTATGCCAAAGTAAATTTAAAATATTATAAAGCGAAATCATTTTAACAATAAAAAAATTGCTTCTATGCTCCATTAATCTTTGGAAAGCATGATTAATAATTTATTTATGCAGAAATTAGGAAGTTTTTAAAAATATCTTTAGAAAATCTGAACCCCAAATAATAATTAATCAGCCATCTAATCCATTGGAATTAGAATTATTTAAATTTGTGGTTTATTATTATTATTATATATTTTAGCAAAAAAAAAACAATTTGAATTTCTGCTGAATTTGTGAACTACTTAGGGGGACATCAATAAATTCGATTGGCATAAAAACTCCAATTTTACTTCCCAGGTTGCTTTTTGTGCCAACTTTGTCCTTCCCTCCCATTATGTCTGAAAGTTCAAAGTCCTTTAAATATTCTTGAATATATGCATAGCCATCCTTATTGATTTAAAATATGCTGAGGATTTTTAAATGAAAATTTAATTTTACAAAAAAAGTTATCTAATTTGCCCTTCTATGATCAACTTTACATTGTTGAATTAGTTGGATTTTTATTTAGTATTACATGTATTATAAGCAATTGTTCGTAAACATCCCTACTTTCCCTGTCACAAAAAATATGCATGTACTGCTAGCATAGTCTATGGATAAACCCTTAGAGCAAAAAGGCATTTTAGATGATTATTCTTTAAAATAAATTTATTTTTATTTTAAATTATACAAATTCCCTGGAATTTTCTTACTGATTGGGTTATTAAAACATTGGGTTTATTTTGCCTTGGGCTTGCACATCAGCATTTATTAGCATCAGCATCGTGTGGTACAATATTGACATAGGGCTCAGAAGTGGGCAATTCATCATGCACAGGATTATGACTACCGTGAAGCTGTTGTGATGGCTTAAAAAAGGATGAGCAATTCCACTCACTTGACAATTAGGTTACAGAGTGACTTAGATTCTTTGAATTTGTGGTGTCAAACTTGGCATCTTAAATTAGATAAAGAAAAATGTCTGGTTATGCATATATCATGGAAAGAATTAAAACTTTATCTAATTAATTACAATCGTGGTGGGGTTCCTTTGGGGTCATCCACAAATGATGTCACGCTTTAAGGGGGGGGAGGGGGTATGAAAAACTGTGACCATTTGTGACAGGGGGGAGGGGGGG
>JAQIXP010001991.1:0-16382 GCA_034700285.1 Proteroiulus fuscus | reverse complement strand
TAAATGTTTTTGAACCTGGAAAAATGTGAAAATGACCCTGGAAAACTCAGGGAATTTTATTTACAGAAATTTGTAGTTACCATGATATTTTAGAATTGGGACTAAATATTTTGGACCATTGATAGGTGTGCAAATGTTGATGATAATAATTATTCGGCAGTGCCAGCATTTGTATTCTTGATTAGAATTCAGACTCAGGATAAGTAGAATTGTGTTCACACTTTAAAATAAATGTGGGTATAACTTGAGAAACAAGGTCTTCACTTTTGAAGAAATAATGAATTTAAACTTTAAATAGGGATGTCAAAAACTGCCATACATTTCTATAGACCAAATTTATTAGGGTATAATAATAGTTCAAATGAATTTGATCTGAAGTTATTGAGATGATTGACAAGGTAGTTCAGGCATGCAACATTCATGTGGTCTAATATAAAGTGAGGGGAAACATATAGGTATAGTACATAAAAATATCTTTGCATGGGAGAAGTTATATGGAAAATTTGGGCACTTTTTTTTAAAAATAATGTAAGCATGTGTACATGTGTGTATATATTATTCTATCTCTACAAGAAGTGAATGGAATCAAATCTCACGCCCGTTGTTATTAACCTTTCAGTTTCCCTGCAGACCTCAGCTCTTTTGTCGTTCTCACGCTACTGACCTACCCATTACTAAACTAAAACAGCCTAATTATTGTGTATGTGGGGGGGAGAGGCAATGCTGAAATTTAACTTAAAGATGGTTACAAATGGACCGCATACAGGGAGGGCTTGATTTACCTGCTATATATATATACAGAGTTGTTAGATTAGCTACTTGTAACTGTACAATTCTTGTCTTTTTCCAGTTTATACTGAAAAATGTAATGTATACATGTAAAATATTGTAGATTGAGATATTCTCATCCTTTAATTCCTTGATTAGACTCAAAACTTTGTGTCATGTCTATCACATGTATGACGTAAAATAACTAAACTTGCAATTAAAATGTCCGTGGGAAATTATTGGGCACCTTTTTAGCAACCGGAAGTTTTCTCATTATGATAACTGGGTATACTTTTTTTCTTTAATGAGGAGGTGGATCCTTTGTACAAATTGTCTTCAATTAATAGTAGGAAATGGTCATCTGGGAAACATATTGGATCCAAAATTACATTGCTACAGGGTTGCCACTGACCTGCAAAGTCAGGCTATACTTTGTCAAAATTTAATAAAAAGTCAGGCAAAAATGTGGTGAAATGACGTTAGGAAAACTTGTGTACTTTATGAACTGCCTTCTTTGACTTGTATTGCTAACAGCGGTATTCGCCAATCTATATTAAAATTAAACTCAAGGTTAGGCAATTGCTATTACATTACCTAACTTCAAGTTTAAATGTAACTAAGGTATGTGAATACGGCTGTAAGATTGATAGCCTTAAGCTGAAGCGCCTTATTGTCAATGATTTTTCTGCATTGACAATAAAATTGACGCTTTCTTGCCTTTTTTTTTAAAAAATGAAGCTATTTAAGCTAAAGTATGTATACAGGCAAGTAAGACCACCAATATTGCATGGAGCCATTTTGGATCATCTGAGCATGCGCAGACCATATGCATAAATTCAAAAAATGTTCGATTTTAACAGAATAAACGGCGTTAGGTCGTAAATTAATTTTAATTTTTTGAAAAAGAAACCCTAATATATATTCCAAACTAGTTTAAATAGGAAGAAATGCAAAAACCAAAGATTTTTATTTTCTATTTTTGCATTTATTCGAGTAATTTAAAATCGTTTTGAAGTCATTTATGCGATTTAATTGTTTACTTGTTTTTATATAATCATTGACCTAAATTAAGCAGGACAAAAAAAAGAAAAAAATACTTTTAAGAAAAAGTGGCTAACAGGCAATGGCAGAGTGCAGCTCTGGTGATCCAAGATGGTGCCCAGCAGACGACCCCCATAGGAAATTTATTTTCAATCGGTGGCCCGGCTTGTCCTATACACTTACTTTATATTTAGGCTACCTTTGGTTTTAGTCATGCAGACAAAGTCAGGCAAAATTGTATGAAAAGTCAGAAAAAAATGGGCAAAAGTCAGGCAAGACGATTTTTCAAATGTATAATGGCAACCCTGTATATCTATAGCAGTTATTTCTATCTTGATGTTTTAAATGGTGATTAATCTGTTGCCCACTATTATAGGCCAACGTACGATTCCTTTTATATTGTAGTTCTGCTATATAGTCTATATTTATATGGACTGACAGCTTGACCTGTGAGTGTACTTTACGGACCTTTCTCCTGGTTGTTTGGGCTTCTTGTGACGTCGCAATCAAAATGATGATGCGAATAAGTGCGTGATGTAAGCACATTTGTTAGAAGGCAGGATCATAAAGTAGAAAAAATTTTGTTCACGTGCTTAGCGTTCAATCCACCTTTAAACTATATGCATTGATATTCCTTTTATTCATGTTTGCATGGTTTGCCAATTATAGTCCTGTAGGCCCTACACGCTGGATTGATTATCATCTATCCTTTGAGGCTGTTTTTCTGTATTTGGTCCTTGTTAGCCATATTAAGGTTTTAATCTGATACACTTAGTTTACATACATGTACATTGAGATATATAAAAGTATTACGGTACTTAATTTGGTCGGTTGGTTATAACCAATTTGAATTTTACTTAAATTTTGTCAATCCTGCAATTTGCTTTCGTTGCATTGCCTGTGAAGCCTGCAGTTTATTGGAATATACAACTAAATTGAACTAATATCATTTCTTAATCATAATATGACTACAATTATGCGTGTAATGCGTATATAGGCCTATGACCTAAGCATCTGTTTTGGACGAATTGTTGAAGAGAGAAAATATCTTGTATAGGTCAAGATTCTTTGGCCAAATGCTAAAGTGAATTTTTCTATGCAATTTAATTAATCATAAATGGTCTGGTGATTTAGAAAAAAGATGAGCAGGTTAACAAAGGATTTCATTATAAGCATTTTTAAATGGTGCAGTCTTTAAAGCTCTACCAAAATAAGGAAACAAAACAAGCTCCATTTGCAAAAATTATATTGTTTGTGATGAGAATATTTGTCTGTGCAAATAGGTCTATATAGATCTAAATGTGGTTGCCCCCTCCCGTCATATTTTTGTTTTTGTTTAGGGTGAGAACAGAGTAACATCTCCACCTTTTTATTCCACTCCATTTCATTGCTTTGTTATAATTCACATGTATGCCCAGTCTTATAATTACAATTATATAATTCAGAGTTTGTCCTTCTCATTGGATTTTTAGTGGAAATTGTGAGAAATTGATAATACATTTTTTTCTACAAGGCACATACAAGGAAAATCGGTGTTGTTGTACATGTATATATATACCATAGTAGAGGCAAATTAGACTTATGAACTTAAAATTATATATATGGGCAATCTATATAAGAGATGAGTATCAATTGAAAAGTTGAGTTTGACACCTTCGTGACGATTTTGACACACATTGGCATCTGTTTTCTTTGGGAGTCGTTATTTGACAAGTCCTTCCAAATATGTAAAATATGTACACGTGCCAGGTACGTCGTGGGACGTTATATTCATGAAAGTTTTCATGAGAGACCATGCAACCTGCAAATGCTATCCCCCAGCTTGATCGTATATATAAAATAGCATTTCCTCATCTGTTTATTAACGTGGGAAATTATGCATCTTTGAAATAACAAGTTGGTTTTCTGTGTGAAGTCTGATAAAATCTAAGTTTAATATACAAATATGTCAGGGAAGGTCATGGAATTTAGCAAAAACTAGTGAAAAGTCAGGGAAAAAGCTGAACAATAAGAAATTAAAATGAAAGAAATCTAAAGAATGATAGACTAATTATGAAAAGTGATGCGAAAAATGCTACTATATATATGCATTCACATCCACATGCTGGTCCTTATTGGATTACCTAGATTTAGTGGTACTCCCTTTGTATTTCTTTGCCCTTGTTTTTGAATTTAGTCAGGAAAATTTTTAAAATTGGTCTGGGAAAGTCAGAGAAATCAACTGGTAAAAACTAGTGGGAACCCTGGCTTGGCATATAACATAACATGGATTTATAAACCGTTCAATTTTATATACCCCTAATGCTGCATAGGCTCTTAGAAACCTACAAACTCCATGAAATGGTATTAAAGAGCGTTAAAGTATCACGTAACACTTTTTGCTGTGTACTTTTAAAATAATTAATCTTTCCCTTCCCTTGTATATGTAAAACACGGTATAGCAGAAGGACCCGGGCCCCCCATCATTCCTCTTTTCTTATTTAACTCAAAATTGTAAAAAGGTTTTTATTCACCAATTTAATCAGAAATAACTTTAATGAATCTGATAACTTAATAAGTAAAAGCATGCAAACAAATTGATACCTGTCGACCGGTTGGACCTTATATAACTTGAAGCCAAATATTTTTGCATGCATGTATATTTTCGTTAGAAAGAGTTGCTGTAAATATTGTTTCGGCTTTTCGGGTAAAAATGGAAATTAAAAAGTTCATAACAATGAATAGGTCCTATGATTCTGTCACAATAAAATAATTATTTAGGCTGTTAAAATGCAAATTCTGAAAGCAGCATGCATATTGTATACCATGGTTCTACCATGGTTGAGTTTTTAACCGTTGCAGTGGCTCCAGAAATGAACTATGTGTCAGTAAACCAAAGGGAATGACTTCACAGGGTGGTGACCCAGGTTTACTGGCACATTGTTTTTATAGTTATTTCGGGAGGCTATAGTTGTAACAGTTCTGAAGTTGTTTATAGTGGAGCATTTTAAATAAAATTGTAACATTAAGTTTTGTAGCCTATACATTTCACATTTTTATATAACACTGCCGTTTCTTATAATGGCTGGTGATAAGTAAAAATGTCAGTTTTCGTATAATCCTATTTCGTATAATGGCAAAATTTAATTCTGCAATTTCTTTTTTCTGCACGTAATTTAAAGCCGTAAATTGCAGAATAACTCGGACTGGACTCTTTATTATCAGCATTTATGAAACGCAATTTGTTTGCATTCTTACTGCGATTTTGAAAAAATGCAGAAAACTGTAGAAAAACAAAAGAAAAAACATTTTTTACACAAAAAAGTTTGCACAAACAATTTTAGGTTTTGTTACATAAACAGTAGGCCTATATATGCATATAAATTTTATGGTCTATACTAGGAAAGATTAGGTCAGCAGGGGGTCTTGGGGGAGGGGGGGGGTATACGGTTCCATTCTGGCATTTTGAACTATGTGGGGTTGGACATTGCAGGATGAGCTGCCTAAGGGGTCGTTTCTATAGGTATAACTATGAGGTAACTATTCCTAAGAATCAAACTAGGGGGGGTCGAACCCCCCCCCCCTCCCCATTCCTGGTAAATCGAACCAGGGGGGAGGCGCAGCCCTCAAAGTTTTCATTTTCATCAAAATAATGGAGTTATATTTATTTACCTTTCGTTTTAATAAAAAAACACCTTTAATTTAAATGAAAATACACTCCGATTTTACAATATATTATTTATTTGTATTAAAAACCATTAGTTTGATAGTAAAAAGAGTAAGAACCAAGCGATTTATATAGAAGTTTTAATTTCCCATGCATAGGCCGCCATTTTTACTTACAAGTTAGTATAGGCTTATACTATCTTTTAACAAATATTTGCTGGTGTTTAATTGGTCCTGAAAAAATTATTACTTGAAACTATAAAAGTTATACTACTATATGTATGGTATCTCATCAAGTAATACCATTGTTTAAATCAGCTTGAAGTCCATGCCATATACCTGTGCTTAGGTTAGGTTATGATCGTTACCAGTTCATTTAGGGCCAATTGTACCAACCACAATTAAGTCTTAACCTTAGGTTATTTTGATCATGTGACCGATTTTTGCCAATGAAAATTCAGGAAAGCAGAGAAAACCTAAGTTTAACAGTGGGTTAAAGTTAACCCTTAATTGCTGGTACAATTGGCCCTTAATATACTTTGTACGAAAGGGAAATTGGAGAATTTTGAATTTTTTTTTTCATTGAGGGCATTTATACAAAAGTTAAGCGGGGTTATACCAAAGTTCACGTAACCGAATAAAATACTCATACAGGGCCTAAATATATTTAAAGTTTTACCGTGCATGATCATGGAATGAAGAGATATAACTTATTTTTTTAATAGAAGTGTCGAGAATGCAACTTTTTATAATCTTTGAAGGGTGTATGTATATAACCGATGAATGTGTATATATATAGGCCTATACCACCTACATGTATATATAAACATTTTCAATGTGTATAGGCCAACACTGAAATCCAACAGTAAATTTACTGTAAACAAACTAATTTGATATTATAAAATATAATTGTAGTAAAAGATCTATGCATGTCAATGACGGTTGCATGCAGTTGGCATGATGTTTGTTTCACTGCATTTGTAAAATTTCAAAATATATAAATGGAATCTACAATTTGTTATCAATTACATTGCAGAATTAATAATTTCATGCTCAGATTTTTAGTTGTGCTTATTGCCAAGTTTTGTGATGTATAGTATATATATTATACGTTAACTTTAATGCTAATTAGGCCTATACCTCATGCAGAGCATAGGCTATATTTTCCACATTTCTGTAAAAGTATGCAATTTGAAGTTATTTTATGGGGCGTATTTATAAAAAGAATTTAAGTTTTACTTATAAAGTTCAAAGGCGGTGAACAACGCTGCGTTTTACAGTTCTTGGTATTTGCAAAATTGAAGGTTCTAATGAGAAAATAGTCGTTATCAAATACGTGCACAATAATTGCATAATGAATCTACTTTTTCCCCCGTGTTGTTCTGCACCACACATGCCTTTAAGGTTCAACTTGTGAGTATACATGTAGGCCTACAATTCTTTTTTTCTTAAAATATCTTGAATTTTTGTCACCAAGCGATATAACATCATAGGCGCAATGATAAACCTTTCTCCCATTACTATAGCAGATGGGGCCGAAATATCTGAGAATTTACCATTCAGGTATAGTCCTGACTCCTAAGATCAGGCAATATGACACTTCCCTTGATTTACATAAAATGATTTCTCAGAAATGGTAATTTTAAATCCAATATTATTTAATTTTTATGTTTTGTTCAATGACAATTCTCTTGAAGTGTTACTTCCCCTTTAAGTTTATAAATTCAGTGTTTATGCCCTGGCACGGGGTCTGGCTCAACAAGATCGAGGCCTTGGGCCTAGGGTTACACCGGTGAACAGGCCCACACAATTTCAGACTCGTATACTATATAGCTAACTTGGCAAAATAGACACTTTTGGTGATATTTAGCCAATTTTTGAGTTTTTGAGTAAAAAAAATTCGCCTGCAGGGCCATTATTGCAAGTACAGTATATGTGGGCCTACAGAAACCCTTACATTTTTACATGCAGTCCAAGTTTTAAAAAATTTGAGTCGGGCCCTCCCCAAAATGGATTTTTGGTTGAGGTCCTATACCAGTGATTCAATACAGGCGGGGTGCAAAAGATGGGGCCTGGCATCGGCTTTGCATCGAGCCTGACTCAGGCTAAGTCCGGCACTGCCTGTACTGGGGAGCGTTCAAGTGTTGCACAATACATGCAGTTGTGGGAGAGGGGAAGGAAAGGATATATGTATTGGCATGCGATGTATAATTCCATATCACTTCAGACCTAATAATTAGGGGGAGGCAAAACTTTTGTCCCGTGTATAAGGTATTGCAAGAAAATTTTAAATGATGGGGGGGGGGCATGGCCACCCAATTCCCCCCCCACTACCCTTCTGGCTACGGGCCTGCATTTTATGCTGCCCTTTCAACTTCCAGAGATCTCGCTGTTTTTTTTCAAAATTCTTGCTCTTGCATGGGTTTGTTGGAAGCTGGGAGGAATTGCCTTTTTATGTAAACATAATTTATGTACAATCCCTAAGGGATCGCTGTGATAAGTAGAAATCAAATCTGCTTTTGGATAAATTCTAATAGGTATTTCTTAAAATTGCTGTGGAATCAATGCATTGCATGGGTGTAATCTGTAATTTAGTTAGCCAGCAAATTTTATATGGTTTTAGAGTATTTCAGTATTTCTGCATGCAGTTAAAATCAAGATGGTAGGCCTGTGCATGTATAATTAAATTTTAATTTGTCTATACTTGTATAATAGACGATTTTTAAACACTTAATTTATGTGAAAAGTAAGCATTTCTAATTGGGGAAAGAAGGGTATTTTTAGAAGCATATATTTAACTTCAAATTGTTGAAGCCCAGTAAGCCTAGAAATTTTTGAAGCACACGGGGGCCATATTTTTTTTAAAAGGAAAAAAAGTTTATAAAAAAAAGATGCAAGCATATAGTGGGTCTCTTTTGTTGTTTTTGTGTTATGAATCAGGACAATAATTGAGGCGGCCCTATTTGATTCATATGCAGAAATACTAAATGTGTATGGCTGAAATGTTTAAAAAAGAAGAGTAAATGGGAGGTAGGCCGCTTATCACGTGGCCAGCCAACCACCAGCTTAAAACCTGATAAACCATCGGACTTGGGATTTTTTTTAGCCGAATTTGACTTGTGTAGCCACGGCAAGATAAGTGGGTATCCCCAGTCCCCTGATTTTTAACTACTGTGCGTTGTTGTCGGAAGTGTATAGGGAGTGCGTCCCTTAGGCGAAGCGGCAAAGCATGCAAACTATTGTTTTCCCACGCTGGTCGCGGGCATGTGGAGTTCCCACGAGTGTCAGTTGCCACCACTGAGTTTTTCACATCATTGCCCCGTCAGTGGATGGATGCACCAGATGCACGCAGACTTGCACTACTGAAAAAGGAATCCCCAATCAACAATTGCACTTGCTTATTTGGAACGGTGTAGGCTATTGCCACAGTTGGAATTGAACTCACCTGTTTGTTTTACTTATTTGGGGAAATCGGATGTTCGAGTGGATGAGAATCATCGTTATAGTTATCAAGTTGAATAGTTGCAATTCTAGCTAAAAATACATTAATTTACTTTCTGAAAGTTGTGGACAATTCATCTGAGAGTGCGGCATGTGACCCGAGTACGTTACAGGTGCAAGTGTTTCAACTTACCGATTTGTGTATCGATCTTGAAGACTCGAGATTCGGAAGAAACTGGATATTTTAACTTTGGGACAGAACGTCGAAGTTGAAGCCATGACTTTTTGAAGTTCTTGATCAGGAACCATGGAATGACATTGTTTCAGTCGTTCACTCAGCGTTCTCTTAGGAATTTATGTAGACATCTTTAAGTTAATTTACTGAAGTGAAATTGTGAATGTGGGACTTAAGACTTTGAAGAAGTCGTAAGCTGTTTTCAAGCTTTGATGTTATTTATTTACGGTGATACAAACTGGCGCAATGAATGACGTTTACGTTGCTCAGGTAGGTTTATAGGGTTTGCTAACTCGTTTTAATGATGCATTCTTCTGACGAAACATTTCATTAAAAGTGGTTTGCAATACCGATCAAGAATATGCACGTGCATTGTGCCCCATTTCGGGATAAGAATTTTTTCGGGGCCTTAAAGACTGGTTGTAGTCTTTTGTATGTAACTTAAGACATTAGGGCCTATTGTATATTGCTTGCCTTCTTCTAAATAGATTCTATGAGATAGGGCCTATGCCATGCGCTAGTTTTTATCAGATTAACACGAGGTCGACTGTAATGCATCTTTTATGTCAACTCCATAGCCCATACCTTATGGATCAAGGGTTTTTCTTTCGTACTTGTATTTTGGTCTTATTTTTCTGCAACATGGTTGAGACTGTTGTTGAGTTCGAGCGATACTTTCACTGCATGTTTTTAATCAATCTTTTGTTGCATAAAAAATTATGCAATTTTGTGGTGGCGTTTTCATATAACTATTTTTAAATACTGTGAGTAGCGTGCTATGGGAGCACCTTCCATGCGTTATTCTCCCCCTTAGCGTCCTGCTCACTCATATACAGCGCCCCTCTCCCTTCCATTGATTTTCATTGTTTGCACCAGCTGACGGTCTTTTGTAGTTGGTCATACACTGCAACACGTGGCGAGGTTTTAATTGATCCTCACTCATTGATCCACTTCCTTCTTGGGTAACCATAGAAACAGTGAAAAGGACCTGACTGACACTGCCCATAAAAGATTGTTTCAGGGGGTCCCAAATTGAGGGTGTGTACTGCTCTCATCGTTTGCATGTTATGAAACTCCATGAATTTTTCATTGTACTGATTGAAGCTTCATACAAATTGAAGCCCTATTTTGCTTAATACTAGACAGTTAAAAAAATTGACGTTCGTAACTGTTGCGTATCCGCAACTATGGAATTCGTAAAATGCACATGCACTGTTTGCATGTAAATGGGCGGAGCAATACACTTACACAACGTTAAAACATGCGTTCGAAAATTTTTTTAACTGTCTACTACCCTAAATTTTGAACAATCGGTCTGGCGATTACTGTAGAAGGGTCACTCCCAGTAGGTTGTGACAGCTTGTAACAGTTGCAAGATAGAAATTTGTTATCTAATTGTAAACTTGAAATTATATTTGAGAAATTTTTGTAGCCTTTTTCCTTAATTCGTCATATTTCTCACTCCTCATTTTTTATGAAATAGGACCCTGAATAACATCTTAACGTCTTTTCTGGTAACCTTGGTTATTAAAAAGACATCAGATTACTTTTGATATTCATCAAACTAACATTATTTTGATAGACTTTTATTAAACTAATAATTCTCCTGGATAAACCACTATGCCATATTTACAAGTTATTTTTTATTTAATAATGCCTTTCATGAGATTTCTGTTAATCACACAAAATACTGTATTATATGTTTTTGGTGAAATCCTTAATGATTCATATATCCATACAGAACATTTTGTCAAATGCAGTATTTTAAAAGCTGCACTCCTACAAAATCTTTCCAAAATTGGACTCAATGCACCAGCATATTCCATAAAACCATCTGTAATTGGCACGTGTAGGCCTACCGGTGTACCGCCCCACATTGTCAATTCAATTCAACTCACGACGTCAGTACCAACGATCAGCATCTGCTGCAATGGCAATCCCATTATCAGGAGGAGACTCAAACGTCAGTAAAGATTTAAACATCAATGGTAAATGGAATTCCAAATTTTGGAAGAATTTCTCCAGGAGATTGCATCTGTAAAATTTTGTATTTAACAGAATTCATAAAAACCAGCTATTTTTATCTGCATGGTCCAAAGTTTGTGATACCGTATTGTTTTCATACTAGTATAACTTTCAACACGTGCCAGGTTGATCCAATCTATATTATGTCTCCCTCGTGAAATATTTGTTAGACTGCATCTCGCCTCTGATTATACTTTTAGAGACTATATGCAAACAGTCAAGGCGCCAAACATTATAATGGATTTCCTTATAGCTACAAGGGTTGTGACCTGCTGTCGCGTGGCACGATCCTACTTCTCACAGTTTAGCTGTGCAGGTGAATAAAAGTAAACTTTGACGGAAAAGGCGGGTAAACCATTTCCATATTTACACAGGTTGGGAACCCATGTGTAGATTGGCACGTGTCATCTGAAAAAGAGGGAGTCCTTCCTGCCTGCCTGCCTGCATGTATACATGTGTCTTCCACTGCCCTGTCGATAGGTGTGGTTGTTTAAGGTTAGCGTTTGCGACAAGGAGTGTGCAGCCTGTCATCACCTGTTGTAGTGTTGTACAATCCTTGCCTCAATTGTCGCAAGATTTTTTGAAGATTTTCCTGCGTGCGGGTAAACTTCCGACCTTATACAATCATACCGTAGGGGGAGTTATAATATTTACAGTGTATTCTCCTAAACTAATTTATATTGGATAGGCCTGTAATTCACAATTTAAACCTGGAAATTTGTACACGTGCCTGTTATCTTTAGTGCACCACAAGATAAAGCTATGTTATTGGGATAACCTTTGTATATCTTAAATAAGTACGCAGTAAATAGAAAATGGCCCTATGTAGGCTATTCATTGATAGTTCAGCTGCAGTTGAACTGTGTGCCTATCTAATGAAAATTTTTGACCCATTATGATAATTCTACAAATTTAATTAATTAATTATCATTATTTTTTAAAAACTATAGGCCTATATCTATAGTAACTAGTTGATAGACCTTTATATATTTCTTTTATACACGTGAGCATGGCAAAGTATTTTTATTAGGCCTACTATATATATTTATAATCCTGACTTATGTTTTTGGTCTTTTTTCTTTGTCAACTGTAATCATGCATGCAAAACCAATCATAATTATAGGTATAGGCTAACTGCAGCAAGCTATAACATCTCAAAAGTATATGAGGCCTGTTTACAGGACCATAAATAAATTTATTTTTTTTTGAAGGTGGAGGGGCAAATAAAGAGCTTGCGGCCCCTCCCCACCAAATACAGCTTTTTGATGAAAACCCCCAAGTAACTGAAACCCGACGGAGTCGGACCCAAAAAAACAGTTGTCAAAATTTGGATTGCAGGCGAAAATTGTAAGCTTTTGGTACATGATTTCAAAAATTGATCCCAAATGGTGCAGCAAGGTGATTTTTTTTTTTGCTCAACACTCATAAATGGGCTAAAAATCGGCAAAAGTTCCAATTTTGTCATTATATCTAGCATGAGTATAAACATTTAGTGGGGGAGCCCAGGTTCTCCCCCATCCCCCCCACCTGCTGGTGGCCCTGATTGGTTCACTGGTTATCAGTGAAATCTTGGTTTCAGATAATTTTGTCTTCTGGCTCTATATATTGATGGGCCAATCTATTGGTCGAGTATTGGAGCAACCAGTTGGCCCAACATTTTTCCCAGAAACCAAAGGTTTACCTGTCAATATTGGGTAATTTATATTATTCAAATGTTGGACTTATGTTGGCTCGTCAAATATTCAAATGTTGGACCGCTGTTGTGAGTCAGGCCATCATTTCGACATTTTCCACCATCAGAGAATGCAGGGATCCCATTTGTCCTAAAATTCCTAAAATTGTCATAAAATTTATGAAAAAAATCCTAAAATTTATGAAAAAAATCCTAAAATTTATGAAAAATTTAAAATAAATATCAAATGAACATGCATTTACATCGTGCAATGATCTAAAATTGTACATTTAAAATTATCAGGCCTTCTTATTGATATAGGCAAACCCATTTGAAATATTCAAACTCGCTATAATAAGCAGAATTTAAAAGAAAAACTGCCCAAAAGAAAAGTAAGTGGTGCTGCAAACCTGGTCAATTCGGTAACTATGAATTTATATATAAATATAATGTCCTAAAATTTACACAAATTGTCCTAAAATCTTGCAATAAATTTCCTAAATTCCTAAAAAGAAATGGTCAACTTTCAGAGTGGGAGCCCTGAGAATGTTTTGAAATTTTATCTTGTCCTAAAGTAAAATTTCCGATAATTGAAAAATGATAGGAAAGAATACATTGATCCAATGTACAATAATTATATTATTGTAAAAATATTATTGTCCCATTGCATGCATGAAGATATATTAAACCAATGCAATGGTGATCATTCGTTTTCCAACTGCTAAGCTTTTGACAACATTACAACCAAATTCCAAAATTTGACCAATGTTTGGTGGTTACCTAGGGACTTTTATGCCCCCTTGCCTGATTTCTGGGGGGGAAGCGATTATTCCCCCTCCCCCCTTCCCGTTATTTACGGCCCTGCCTGTATAAAAAGTATCCGGACGTATTGAATTGCCTGCCAACAATTAAATGTAATATACTTGGTCTCATTGTTTATCAGATAATCTAGTTTTTTGAGGATTATTACGTCGTCGTTGCCCTTTCCAACATGCAGATCCTGAGAGAGATTGCGACGCTGGTGTCTTTCAGTTCTTGTGTCATCAGCTGTGAACATTTGCAAGAAAACTAGCTCATTGTAAAAATTAGAAAAATTCGCAGATCGCACAGAAAAGGGTGTCACTGAAACTGTTGTATAGCTTAACAACCGAGAAGATTCTCTATACTAAACAAAATGAGACCAAGCACATTTCATTATATTTATTTTCAGTGGGCAATTTAAACTGTCCTGATACTTCTTGAACAGCCCTCGTATACTATGCATGGTTAGTATACTCAATCTCCATTTTCAATGATCGCAAAAAACCCCAATTTTTGCAAGTCTATTAAAAACAACATGCTGGACACCCACTCTCCATAACAAAATTCCTGCATGGATCTGCCCCTGAGGATCTATATCAAGTGGTATATTTAATTCAAATATACCTGCCATTGTTCCCTCACCTGAATGAACTCGACAAAAAGTTCCATTTTAAAACTGCAGAATATCTGAAAGTTTTTGATTTAATTTCAAAAGTGCAGAAAACCTGATGCATGGGTTCAATTAAAAAGACTTCGTTTTGGAGTTACACCCTGTCGAAGGAAAGCTGACTGGAGCATCCATACATTTACGCATGCAAGGCATGATGGCCATTTGTAACCCTCTCCATACACGTGTTGTGGTTTTCCATGCGCTTTAGAGATGTTTGATACAATGCATCTCAATAGGGGGTCTCGTAAATTGTTTGCAATTTTTTGGGATTTTCATCCCTGCAGTTTCAACTCTTCAGTTTTGAAGACATTGTGTGTCTTTGGTGCAGACAGATTGCATGCTTATCGTGCACTATATGAACGAAAAATAGTTGGGAAATCCAAGACATTATTCATTCATACGCACAAGCAAAATGCCAATGCAGGCTTGGATTTTTAAGGTTTCATTTCCATTTCTCCATCACCATTTTTGGACCATGCATTTATGGATTATCCAAGCATGTATTCGTCCACACGCTGAATGTAAAATGCAAGTCTTAGATTTTTCATGTCCCCAGTCGTGGAGAATATACATTCCGTGTGTATGTACTTTATTTCGAATCCATGTTTATTTGAACATTTTTGCTTATTTTCATTTTGGGAAAGCTCGTTCAACATATTTGACACTTAATTCTGCAGTCCAGAAATGCTCTTAATTGAGAGAGAGAGCTATATACACGACAAACATAATGAGTTATAATTTGGCTAAAATATCTGTATATTGTCAAGACAATTACAAGTTTGTTGACAAAAAATGACGTGCTCACATATTTTAACAAAAGTTTTAAAAAATATCCTTTAAAAATTGTCCTCAAACTTTATATTGCATTGCATGTATTAATTATTTATAATATAAACTTCACAATAAATTTAAGCCCAGTTTAGCCACTTTTATTATTACACGACAATTCTTATAGGACAGTTTTAAAACTTATGCTTGAATTAACATGAAGTTTAGGCATTGACTGGCCTTACATGCATGGTTCAATCTTCAAGTAGATATATATATATATATATATGCAAAAATCAACACATATGCACTGTAATTCATAATTTCATTATGTATCACCCTGCATTCAATACTCGAGCTTCTTATATTTTGAATTTGTACCTGCAATGAGAACTTTATATAATGTATACAGCTTGTATAATTACATTTTTTGCAAGTAAATTATTTGCATTATGGTTACTATACTTATACAAAAGCTGATAAATTTATTACGAAATTATCGTTAAGGGCATATACATGTATACTACCACACTATATAGTTTCTATAATTTATAAACCTACTTTATGTACATGTATAGGTTAGGCCTATGCTATTAAGTATATTGAAGATATTAATATTTATTATAAAATCTGACTTAATATCCACGAATTTGTGAAGACAGTCATTTATATTATTCATTTATAATTCTGGTGATACCAAAATTTAGCTTTTTTTGCCACCAAATTAATTCAATCTGTTATCTTCAAACGCATGGTATGTCCACTCAAATAAGTTAGGTTATTAGCAGGAGGTTATACTCAGGATACTATATCTGCATGGGCGCTTTTTACCCTGTGCCTTATCTGCATATGTTTGGGAATAAAACCATTCTGCATCCAAGTGCAAAATTAATCAATTTGCATGGTGGCAAAAATAGCCATACTCTATTTGTTTAACTTATTAATATTTTCGCTTTAATAGAGTTATTAGGCAAAACGGTGGACTGCCCCAAGGAGGCCCGGCCATGAAACCCATTGAGTGCACCAAAGCTGCTGTGCTGTGGGATTTTCCAAAAATTTACAAATACAATCTAAAATAGGGAATTTTATTGAAAAATTACTATACAAAATGTTAAAAACTGTATAATTTTAAACGTTGTAATCTTGGCATCTTTGACCATATACCGTAAATCTTCTAAATAACGCCCATCTCGAGTTTTAGCCCAGTCTCCATATTTCGCCCAGGAAAATTTCAAAAAGAGTGAAAAGATAGCCCATCTTCGAAATTTAGCCCATCCTCCATATTTCGCCCATCCTGAAATGATTTCCTACTTCGA
>JAQIXP010001990.1:0-16386 GCA_034700285.1 Proteroiulus fuscus | reverse complement strand
TATGAACACAAATTTTCAAATTTTCGTCTGCGGACAAAAAATTTTAATATTTTGTTGGAGTTTGAATCCCCCCCCCCCTCCTTTGCAAAAAGTTGAAATGACGTCAGTGATTGAGAGGGGCGGCAAACTCATGGACCGCCCTGGGTGGCAAAAGCTCTAGCTACGCCACTACAGTGTACAGGGTATAACGTATATTATTTGAACGTTCAGAGTCCTCTGCACAATAACTGATGATTCAGATTATTGATTATCCCATGCAGTATTAAACTTTTGCGGGATACCAGTAGTTTAACATTATTTCTGGACATTGAAAGGAATGTGTTTTTGCTAAATAATTAAAAAATAATAAAAAAAATATTCTGAATGTGGGTTGATTCAAGTCGAGTTCAAGTTAATAAAAAAAATGTAAGAAAAACAATCTTCATGAAGCCATGGCATTTTTTTGCTAATTGCTTACAATAGCAGTGCTGTGCTCTTAATTGTCTCACAATTTAAAAAAGACCAATGAGGAACATGGGGCAGGCCGTGTTATCCTAAGTTATTCACTACATGGTCTTTCTTATGATAAGACAATGTCAGTGCATGCAACGGTAATGACGTCATATAAATATAACGTCTTGCATCAAAATTGGTGAATTTGGGGAATTCTTTGAATACAAAAATCTTTGTTAATTGAAACCAATCTATTCTTATAGAACAATGCCTAGATTAAGCTGCCCTGCATGCAATGCCTGTTTCCGAGTCTTTTATCCTGTTCAAAAAAAGAGTGAACTGGAGAATGTACATGAATCAATCAGTTGGTAGTACAATGAAATTTGGTTATCTGCAGAGCTTCTTATAAGCAATAGCGATGCAGGCCTAACTAATCCATAACCAAATTAGCACCTGTATAATTACTTTAATAACAGTATCGTTCTATAATTACTTGATGAAAACGGTTTCTGAAAACATTTGAAATTTAAGGCGGCAGCACTGCTTGCTACAAGTTGGTTAAATGCCTTAAGAATGCTTTATACAATTTTTAAACTTGAAATTTTTTGGGGAAAGTTTTTTAAGGCATGTAAGTGCTTGTAAACAGAGGAAAGATAGGTTACTCAGCAAATTTTCTTAAAAAATAAATCATGAGACTGCATGGAGGCCCCAACAGCTTGTGACTGTCACCTTTACACCTACCTATTTTTCTGCAAATTCATCCTCCCCCACCGTTCTACCCCCCTCCACTGATATCACACGAGCTTGTTTATACTTTTTCATTCACGGATGGTCAAATGTGAGTGGACACAAACTATAAATAATTATGGTTGGTGTGCATGACAGCCAACACGCGGCTACAATTTGCAAAAGAAGTACTTTACTGTCTTGTTAGAACAGCTTGCTGGTTTTTTTACTTTTAATTAATAACCTAATAAGGTTCCATTGCTTGTAATTTTCTTTTGAACTTGTTAAGGTGCCATTTTGACAGGCGTATGCCTGTTATGGATGAACCTGTATTATACATAAATTAGCTTGGGTGAATTTCAGGTCAAATTAATGCTATAGCTAATTATTACCCCACATGCATGGTGCAAGGGACACAGGAAAGGTGCATGGAAAATGTATACCTTCTGAAGAGGGTCCTATATAGCTACATGCAGTATAAGTGGATTTTGACAAGTTACAATGAAAAGAAAATTTCAATTTTTTATGAAAATTTTTGAGTAAATAAATATACAAAATAACTTAATTCTGAAGAAGGCTTAACTCAGTGTATGTTAATTCAGAAAGACCTGTGATATGCAAACACATACATAATTAAGAGTCAATATAAATATTAAATAAAAATGAAAATAGGAAAAGGTCCCATTTACAGTGGCTTAATATTGGAAGCAGGATCGATCGAAGTAGAGGGCGCCACATCCCTGTATACACCAAGTAAATCAATTTAGTATACACATATACTGGCATTGCATGCAAATAAACAAACATATATATGCAAAAACATGACAGTTTTTCTGTCATTTATTTTTATTTTTTCACTTTATGGACTTCTCTCCATAAATATTTCATAATTGTATTCATATTTTACATATGTATAATGTGCTTAATCTTATTGTCTATATTTATATATGATGAAGATTGCATGGTTTCTTCAATTCCCAAACTGCGACACATGCAAGGATACAAAAATATGAGTTGAAAAATTAATGAATTTAAAGTTATTAAACATGTTTACACAAAAACAACAACAAAAAAATGAAATAATATGAACAATGACATTTTGGATGATATTTAACTAAATACAAATGGAAAATTATCATTTTTAATTTTGCATTATAGGCTGCAGTGGCAAGTATGAATAGGGCCTTTTTCGTGGTTGGCCCTGCTGCATGCAGTCACCATATACGAACATAATGTAGGCCTAACCAAAATGACCATTTAGTAAACCAAATATATATACCAGGCATAAGAATATTTGTTTTGCATCACATGAACTTGTAAATAACAAGTTAGTGTATATTTGGATGTATAATTTGCATTGTCTGCTGTATTGATTTTCATTGGTAGACTTTGGTCTTTGAATGTTTTGCCCCAAACATCCCAAATAAATACTGTTACTTCATTACTGTTCAATTATTTGTATGTTCAGGTCTATACTTAGCTTATAGTCCATGAAAATATTGATGGAACAATGGACCATGCAGATGGTGCATATGTATACACTGTCTGAGCTGACCACGTAAAAGGCTCTTATGCATGCTTCAATATAGCTTAAAACCTTACATTTTTGTATGTTAATAATAATTAACAGCTTAATTATATGCTAACAGACAACGTGAACAACTTTGATGACATTCACTTTTCAGGATCAGGAGTGAATTTTTATTTTTGATTTTTGTCAAAATAGGGCACCATGGTACTAAATATATTCCAGATTTTCTTCTTCATGAATTTATTTTGAAAAATAACCATGTTTTTCCAGAAATATTGACAGGATGTCCAAGTATTCTTACCTTAAATCAACAGACTAGCTGTAACCACACTAACAAGTAATCTTGGCAATTAATAAAGGTGTATCAAAGCTTTTCTATCAAATGTCAAACCATCAACTTTTTGATAAAAATCAAAAAATGTCGTCATGAATTATAGATTTTAACACATGCATTCAAATAATAAGCCCAGTCTATAAATTACAGCAGCTGAATGCTATAAGTACTTAGATTATCGTTCTGTCACCTGGTTTGATTTAAGACAATTTTTTTTTATTAATTTTGAAAGAAAATAAATGAGCGAATGGTGAAAAATAATTGGCTGCCTCATGATCATGATGCAAAATGATGTTTTTGTTGTAAAACTGAAATTGTGAGAAAAAATTAACCTTGCGGTTGCTAAGCAGCACTAAAATGAGTTTTCTCCTAGCTTTTTAAGAGGGATTATGGGTAATTTGTTTTTAAGTTGAGAAAGCTCTCCAACGTTCATATACCATATAGGACTTCCCATTAGAAAAAAATTAACTGACAGAAAAATAAAAGCAATAATAAACACTTTTATATATTTTTCATAAAATATAACCTATCTTTTCAAATTTTGAACTTTTATCCAATTTAATTCAAAATAAATAAATAAAAATATGGCGGGTCATGACGTTTTTGATCAGGTTAACCAGAAGATTTTCAGCAATTTTAAAGAAGTTGTTTTGGCAAAAAATTTCCATGTCTTAGGCTACATCAAAGAAATTTAAAATAATATTCGTTTATAAGCTATAGCTGGTATTAAAATGGCTTATTTTTAGGCATATATTAACAATAATATATTGTAACCTATAATTGCTTGATAGATATATCAACAATTATGCAGCTATTTTTGGTATATATCTTATTTTACCCTTATAAATTCATGAAGAGAAATTTATTTGCAATGGAATACTTATATATAATTATTTGGTTTTAAGGCGATTCTTTATCAATTAAATTTCCCGAATTGTCTGTTAAATTTTGATCCGTGGAAACGAGTCCTTCTTTCATCCTTTTCTTCTGTTTCATTCTTCTATTTTGAAACCATATTTTTACCTGCGTTTCGTTCAACTGTAAGGCTGTTGCTATTTCAATCCTTCTGGCTCTGGTTAGATATTTGTTAAAATGAAATTCCTTTTCCAATTCTGTTAATTGTTTCGTTGTAAAATTAGTTCGACCAGAGTTATTGGAACCATTTATTTGACTACATCCAAAATCCAATGGTACTGCTGGCTTAGGTGGCACTATATAAACAAAGGAGAAAAAAATATCAACACTGTTAACATTATGAGCATATTCCCAATAATATAGTTTTAATATTGATATGAACATAATATTATAGATATACCAAAATAGCATGCCCAACTGAAATTATTTTGTAATGGTAATTGAGTTCTGAAGCAAATGTAATGGCATACGATAGCTATATATTGCTTAGATTGCATAGATTACTTAATTCACTTGTAAATTTTATATAATTTTATCTTATATATATAGCTAAATCACGCGTATAATTTGAAATGTATAGAGATACTTTTTATAAACGCATTTGTATAATTTAAAACTTTGAAACCATTTTTTTTTAAATATAATTCCTCAAAAATTGTATATATGCGACAATTATATTCTATAAATTACAACAAAAATAAGCATAAAAAAAAAATGTAATTATATAGATAAACATGCATAATACATTAAAAAATCTGACCATGCATATATTGTAGAAAATATGACTTATAATCATTAGGAATTATAGTTGTAGTTATAACAAATATATATTAAAAATATACACTATAAAACCAGAAAAGTCCATATAATAAAATAGCCAGTGAAAAATAATAATTTTGTGTGAACTTTAAATAAATATACATAAATGGATGCATGCATGGACCTATTTCTATAACATGTATTTTCCTATGTATCATGTTCGTCCGTACCCAATGCTTATAATAAGCCTAGATACATGCATACATATATTCACTTCACCATGCATTATAATTTTTTTAAAATTATAAACTATTAAACCATTTAAATATTATTTGTAGACATTCATGTATACCGGGGTCTACACTTTTTAAATGCAGGCATATAAATGAAACTTGGTGATATTGAACTGTGAAATTTAACAAAATTAAGCTTCTTTGCATGGCCATCGCTGGCTTAACATGAGTCAAAAATTATCTTTGCCCAAATACTTTAAGACATTATAAGCTGTATATATCTTACTTGTATTTTGAATAGTGTATTATTTGTTGTATATACTTTTACAAACTAATTTAGTTAACGTGGTTACTAACACGTGTAGGCTAAAATATATATATAATTTCTCAAAATGAATATTTTTTGATATTTTAGCCTAAAATAATAATTTTCATTTATGTATGCTTGCAGTTACATCAAATTGGAAAGCCCATGGACAACTTCGTGGACCAGCATGCAGTTATATTTTTGGACGCCTCAGCTCAGGATGTCTTGCAAAGCAGCCAAAATTATATGGATTGACGACAACAATAACAAATGGAGTGTTCTGCTAAATAGGTAAGCCTGATGCACCATCTGTGCTATTATATAATTAACAAATTTCATCACGCAGTATTTAAGGTTAGGCTTAATATTTCCACGTACACAGGCATGCAATGTTTGGCTGAAGAAAATATGCGTGTAAAAATCCACGTGTAAAATAAATTGAATATTTCAGCAATATTCAACATTTCAAGTATTTATACTGCAAGCCTGCCTGCATGCATTGCTTTAGCTTCACTAAATCAAAACGATTGCATGGTAAATAACAATGCTAATATAGTTTTCAATTTAGTTAACTTTGATCATTAATATATATGAGTATAGGCTATAATAGATGTTTATTGACTTTACAAGTATGAGACCTATTTATAAGCCTACTATATGAATGTTTTATTTCAATGTTAAGGTCAGTATGTGTTGTGATGACGAAATTCACGAGGTCATGCATTATTTACAGAGTTATTAATTGATATTTGATGATTAACTATATATATATATGTATAACAGTGCTTGGCAACAAAAGTGAAAAAGTGTTATTTACGTTAACGTAATTGCATAATTTTTAACGTAATTTTTAACATCAGAATTTAACTGGACTTAAACAACACAATTAAAGCTGGCCTGGTTAACGACCAGCATGATATAAGCTATCTATAAATTCATTAAATTTTATTTTTTATTATATGCAAATATAACTATGTAAAATTTTAAAATTAAAAATATGCACGAGCCTGTCACATTGCTATTGCTGGAAGGAAAAGGCAACGAAAAAGTATAATCAGTTTTTGAAGGACTTTGTGGTTTAACTTATATACTATACCATTCTAATGATCCCCATATTTGAGAACATGCATATACAATTTGTGTTGAGTTTAAGACATTTTTGAAATTAAGAAAATATAATTGTAGAAAATCTTGATTTACCTGGTTTGGGTAAGTTCCTTTTGACTTGCATCCATTTATAAGTGGGTACATTTTGTTGCTGGCCCTTGGAACAAGGTGGCTGGGGGCTTATTGAGCTGGCTGGACTAGCACTGGGGGATTCGGACAGGGTACAGTATCCATCGCGATCGTACTCCCCCACCGGACTGTATTCGGATCCATTGTATCTGGGGGTGCTGGCATAGGTACCAGAATCCAAATACGAGGGGTAACAAGTGGCGTTGCCAGGTTGATGGTGGGATACGTACGTACCCGTGTACACGTTGGGGGGCTGCAAGGCATTACCGTAATCGTCGTAGTCTATGGACGTACAATCGCGATAATCCCGACAGTAATCCCTGTACTCGCCGATATTGTTATTTCCGATCGGGGGACCGTCGGGATGGGACGATTCCACCGGCAGCCCTAATGTAGGATTGCCGCATGAGGACAGGTAGTTCACGGTATCATCGTCATTGGGCACCAATGGCGCTGACCCAGAGGTAACGTCCAAGTTGGTGTAACTAAGGCCATTATCGTTGATAATATGAGGAGGATGAGGGGAGGATGCGCCATTGGGATGAACATTAAGATGATGAGAATGGGAAGAAGATGGCGGGACTGACCTGGCGTGAACCATGCAGTCTGTCCTGTTGCTAGTACTATTATCACCATTTAAATAAGCGTTTACTGGACTGTCGTGGACACCATTGAGAGAGTTGGACGTTGGATGGGGATGATGATGAGGATGATAATAATGTTGTTGTTGTTGGTCTAAATGAAAGCCTACCTGCTGTTGATGATGATGATTGGGAAGTACCTCGGTCGTAACCTGGACCGATGTCGAATGGTGATTGTTGGCGATGTCGGCGTGTCCGTAGTGTCCATCGTAGGACAGCGATGGCTGCTGCTGTGCTGCATGGTTTTGACGCACTGCTGCAGTGGCTGGGCTACTGGAGGACAGTACTGTGGTAACATCGTCACATACGCCATAAACGACATTAGAATTCATAATTTGTCGACTCCCCCCGCCACACTGGCCAGCTTTCTTTTTACAAAAGGAGACAGCGCACAAATTAAGCAGCGTTCTTCCTTAGGTGCAGATAAATCAGAAAATAAATGGTCGGTAAATCATTTCAACGGGCAGGCTGACAGAAATATTGCGTCACGTGACCGGACGGGACCAATTGCACGGCTGGATTTGCTCGTTTGACCAACGGACGGGATATGACAGATCGACAGTCGGATGGGGACCGGCTGGCGAAGCACAAACACGACACTCGACCCGGAAAAACCTGGAAAAGATAGGAAATTTAGCTTTTAAAAGATATATTATTTGGAATGTTTTTAATAACCCTATGGCCCCCATGCACTCTCCGCCAATGGACGATTCTCTCGAATTAGAATTCGGGCGCGTGCAGGTTTTTTACACGTGCGATTCTGACGTCATGACAAGATTTTTAGAATTACAAATTGAACTGGAATGTGGCAACCATTTTGAAAAGCAAGTTTTGTGGATGTTTTATATAGTCGGATTTGGCTACCTGAATGTGCCGGATTTCCCAATGCCAATCTGGAAGAATCATTGATAAAATTAAACCATTTTAAGGCTGACTTTTAGTGCAACTAATGCGCCCAATGTGTGCATTTGGCACACCGTGCACCTAACAAAACACCAGCGCCACTGTCCACACTTCGGCGAATGTACACACAAATGCGTTGCACACATGAACAAATAAATCAGCCGAGCATCCGAACGTTTTGTTTCAGCTGGAATTGAACCAACGGTGCCAGCTAACGCATCCAGATGCACAGGTCCAAGTTGCACAATATATTGGCGCCACGTGCAAAATGCATAAGTTTCAAGAAGACGCACATTGAGGATGGACCATGATGATGATGCGATTGATCGTCTTATACGAGGGATGCTGGTCAGAATGAAACTGCTTTCTATTTTTCATGCATCGTCATTAGCCTAAGTCCAACCTTGATGACGTCACAATACACGAGTGTCGGCAGGGGGTAAACGCTATTATTGGCTGGCAAGAAAACACCTTGAAAAATGCTATTGCCGATAAATGCATTAAACTGTGGCATGGCTCACGCTATTTTTCAAATTTCCCCAACCCCACACACACACATGCTTTACCCTAACTTCGTATATTGACTCCCTCGGATTTTGTTATCCACCTATTATAGGCTGGAGTGGAACTCATTTATATCAGTAAAGTAGAGTCATGTGTATTCCACTTTCAGTTTATTTTTTACTATTAGATGAGTAAACCCTCTTACTCTATATAGCTAATCAATATTAGCGGTGCTTTTTTACATAAATGCATGCTAAATAATAATAATAGAAATCATTAATTTTCTTTAAACACTTATAACTCTAATTGCATGCAAAGTGGATATTTACTGGGGGGAATATATATGCACTTTTATTCGGTTTCAACAAAAAAGTGAACTGAAAAGTAACCACAGTATTCGCCTTATGGCTCATTGCAAACAAATATTGATAATAGAAATCAAAATTTTCTTTAAAATTCTAAAACTATATAAAATTGCATCCAAACTGTGTAGACCTATATGAGGAAAATATGCACTTTCACTTTGACTCAATAAAAGAATGCACTGGAAGATAACCATGCACTATAGTTAAAAGTTACTCCTGCATTGTTAGACCATCACAGATTTTATTTTTAGAAAAATTCTGCTGATTCTGGAGAAAAATTATTGTTTTAGTGTCCTGGTATAGGCAACAAAAGTGTATAAGTGTCACCAGGCACTGTGAGGCGTCAGTGCAAAGAACAAAAAAGTTGACCGGAGGTCAATCATGTCATATTCATGGACGTCAACTTCTGTCAAGTTGACCACACGCAGAACTAAAAGAAATAACATTTTGTGTTTTTCTATTGATTAATATTTTATAAATTCTGCAAGCATTTTATACAAGGTTGACTTTTTTATTGCAAACACAAACAAGTGAATTTATGATGAGAAAAATGTCCATACACAGTTACACACAGATCATGTTTGTCACCCATTTTCTAAAGAAATTAAGTGCAGTTAGACCCGTGCAGGTGTTATAGTAAAGAAAAATGAATTTATAAATAGTGTATACTGCATACTTAGGTGCTAGTGAACTCCCTACTGGACATCAGGGCGCCCCGTTGCGGGAGATCACTGCTACACCTGTGAGTGTAAACATGGGCAAATAGAAGAAGGCCAAAGGGTCCCATAAGAAAAATTCAGGTGCTTAAGTATATGTGCTAGGGGGATGTATCATGGGACACATTGAAGGACTTCACAAACCTATTTTAGGAATGCAAAAGTAGGAATTCAAGAAAATCCATTTGTTTGTGAAATCCACCTTTTGGCTTTCTTTTCTTTCTTTGAAATTTCTTAATTGCCCATTTTGTGTATGTTTGCATTGCTCACTAGGCTTAACCGACAATGGACACGGTTTTCATTTCAAAAAAGTTACTAAATATTTAAAGATAGATTTGTGTGGAAATTGTAACAATAGCACACTTCATGTTTTGGGAAAAAACATCAACAAATGACTACAAACAAAAATATTTATTATAAATGAGCAATAGTGGGTCAAGATTCTCTTAATGCTCACTCGTGAATTTTAGATATTTGCACACACAATTCATCCAAATACTGTGAAAATATTTGTGTATGATTTCAGTTGGGTAGCCATATTGTTGTTGTTGTTTTACTTTTTCTGGCTAATGTAGTTGGGTTGCTAAGCTTTGCACAGGTGCTTTTCATGGAAACGTGTATTAAGAGTTTACATCTGCAGTAATAACTGGGAAAATGCATAAAACTCAGGCGTGATTCACACTTTGGAGTCACGATAGAGGTGAACGAATATAAATAAATGGTTTTGATCAGAACTTCCATATGCCAGTGTATTTTCATTTGCATTGTGTGTTTGTGTGTGGCACTAATTGGCAAGTTAAAATATGCGCATAAATTCAGATCCACTCCAGTTGCTTTGCGTGATCAATTTGTCTCGTGAGACACATGGCCTAAAATTGAAGGCCCAAACCGTGGAATTTAATTTTAACTGGCACTGCGCATGCTCTGTTACCTTTGCTATTACTGGACATGTACCTCCGTGCAGGCAACATGTTCATTAGCCCACAACTATTTTTTCCTTAAAATATACCTTGTATATTTAGGTTTTAAAAAATGATATATGAGTGAGGGCAAAAATATGCATGGACCCACTGATATATTTACTAAAGTTTATTTTGACAGGCCAGTCATTGGCCAAGGCAGGAAAAAAAATGAAAAATAGCCTAAACATCTCCCCACTTGATACATGGCTATGCCAATTTAAGGTCGTCTTTTAATTGTTGCCGTATTTAATTGTTTTCCTGATTTGGTATTTAGATATAGGAAAAGATATGCCTAATAAGGGCACTCCAGTTTGGCCACTTTTGTATTATTAATTATGGTACCTCCCCATATATTTACATCCTTAGAGGTCATTTATAGATTTAAATTCTTGTCCCTAAAACTAAAATATGGACTGGGTATATTTATAAATTTGTTAATCAATGCATTTTTGTCCGTTTTTAAGAAAATGTTGTGATCTATTTAAAGGGAAAGTCCCACTTTGAAAGAAGTGGGTTGTAGGAAAAAAGAGTATAAAAAATTATAAAATTCATGGAAATTTCAAATTTGATTTGACCCTATCAATCTTTAAATAAAATTTCTTGAATAGGGCCTACATAGTTTTGGATGAGAATATAAAGTCCATATTGGCACCAATTTACTGACAGTGTGTAGCGCCCTCTACTGGATAAGAGGCATCAGCTCGCATGAAACACGTATCATGCAGGTCTTAGAGGGCGCCACCAAATGTCTGTGCCTACTGAAATCTGTGGAAATATGAAGCATAATGTGTAGTTGGCAAACCTCATTATTTCTTCAATATGGAAACTTTGCTGCAATTAGCATTGTCACAGCCATTCATGTCTAGTATGTGCGAACAAATTAAGTATCATTTGTTACAAAATGGGACTTTCCCTTTAATGTGTAAAAAGTTTACAAAACAATGTTGAGTGCCTATATATATTGTTAGTGTATAATGTTATAGCATGGGACTCAGTAGTTTGATTTTTAAACTAGTTTTCTCCCTAACATAATTTTTCAATGATAATAAAAAAAACTTGCAAATGACAGCAAATAATAAACCAATTTATTTTATTATGAATAATTGGGAGGTTATTTTATGCATGACCACCTTGTATTTATCCAAAACTAGCTCTGGGGACTGGACTAACATTTTTTTTATGTATTCCCATTCTCTCCCCTCATTTATACTTTAGCTCTGACCACCTTGTGAAATTAATCAATATGATCCGGACGTAATTATGTGCAATTCAGGTGCATACGTCCATCGAAAACAATGGGGTATAGTAGTCTTTCATTAGAACATTAAATATTCAACATGTCAGCCTAGTTAAGTGTGAATTTAGGGACTGAAATGCGTGTAATCATCTCTTATAATTTCACTTAGTTGTCATGTCGAGAAATTTTAACTGATAATAATATAAAAGGGGGAAAAAATTTCATTTCTACTATTTGAAAATTATTGTTTAGGTTTATGTTTCACACTGTACTTTACAGGGCGCGTCAAAATTTTCTTTTAGCAAATCTATTGGTTATTGCAAATGAATTCAATCCAAGGTAAATTGCTTACTTCAATTTAATACTTATGAATAATTATTATGTAGCTTTGTTTCTTTGAGATTTCTTGAAAATGGGAGACAAAGTGTCGTTAGAGGAGTTCACTGAAATTTTAAAATAAATGTTATTATTTTAGTAAAAATACAGATATTTTAGCAAAAATGCAGATATTTTAGTAAAAATGTAGATATTTTAGTAAAAATGCAGATAGTTTAGTAAAAATGCAGATAGTTTAGTAAAAATGCAGATATTTTTAGTAAAAATGCAGATATTTTAGTAAAAATGCAGATATTTTAGTAAAAAGGCAGATATTTTAGTAAAAAGGCAGATATTTTAGTAAAAAGGCAGATATTTTAGTAAAAAGGTAGATATTTTAGTAAAAATGCAGATATTTAAAATTAAAATGCAGATTTATTTCCCAAAAAAATATAATGCGTTTTGGAAAGTTTCAATTGGGTTCCCTTTAAAAAAATGAATAAATAGTTTTATTATTGTGGTCAGGGGTGCAGCGAGGATTTGCAAATAGAGAGGGGGGGGGGGGTTGGGGCGGAAACCCCCAGCGGATTTAGCGATTTTTAAAAAAAACCCGCCATTATAGACAAAATGTGGGCCATGGGGGGGATTGAACCCCCAAATCCCCCATTTTGCTGCTCCATTAGTTGTGGTCCCCCTTGAATTCTATTGCCTAATCACCCCCCCCCCTTTTAATTTGTTTAGGCCTACTGTAAGTTTACACACGGTGTTGGAACACCATTGCATTGCATCAAAATTGAGAATTTGATCAAGGGTCGTCTAGAAATCGGGATTGTCCAAAAAGTTAATTTTAGCATTTTTTTGGAAAAAAAAAACCTAAAATCATTTGACTTTATTTTCCCACTGTATATTTTTGTATAATAGTATACTAAATCCTTAAAATGACATGGCGCACTCTATTTTTGATGACTACATAGGCCTATATGTATTTTTCTTCAGATTTTTATTGTGGATCGTGTGTAAATTTACCATAAAAATTGGTAGTTCACGATACAGAGCTAACCTATTATAAGGTGTAATTTATTCGATTTAATATACCCTACACACGTACGTGGACTTAAATACACTTTATTTGGATTATATGCATTTTTTCTCCTATAATGCAGCTTATACTTTTAAACTGGTATTGGTCCATATTATTTTGTGCATTGAAAAAAGCACATATCTTGCCCTGTATTTTTGATGGGAGGAGAGGCTTTGAATAACTTGTACGTAACACGCATGTTATTTTCAAAGTTCATTGAAATGCTATTTACCAGTTGACGAATGTCAAAAGCGAAAAAGGAATTGAACCTTAAAAAAAATACATTTCACTTTTGCGTGGTGAACGAGAATATATATAGGACACACACCCCCTTACGTACAAACACCCTTTTTATATATTTAAAAAAAATGGTTTTACCAAGAAAAATCATTTGGTTGGTACATAATCAATGATAGCCAAAAAATTGGGTTTTTTTTACTCAGTTCTAACGAAATTGTAAAAGGAAGCTCATAAATGGTAGTCATTACCTGTTTTTCCATTCCTTGAGCGATTTTTATCATGTGGGCAACATCTGCTTCAAAACTAATTAAAATATTTTGTAACTCCTGAAATGCCACTCATGCAGTTTTTTTTCATGTTTGACTTTTTTTGAAAAATTTAATTTTTTTATATATTTTTGTTTCTCTAATTAAACAAAAATAAAAATGATTCCCATAAGAATGTGCTTGCTCCACCCTATAGTACACACATACCTCTGAAAAAATGAGAGCACATAATGATGTGATCATGTTGTTAGGTTAAAAGCGATAACACTATAGCTGTTGCAAAATTTCGTGAATTATTTACGATATTATATAAAACGAAATTCAAATTAGGAAAACGTCAGTCGTGTTTATACGTACATGTACATTTGTATATATTTCGCATTTTGATTTAGCAGAAATAGAAAATGTCGTTTTTTATAAACACTCTCTGAACCAATGGCAATAGAGAGCAGTGCGACCAAATACAAACACTGCATATTTGTCCCTACCTTCTGCGGATTTCCTGTTGGCAACTCGTATCTGGCAGCATTGGAATTTCGTTATATTTATTTCGTCTCATTTAAAAATCCGAAGAAAAAAAATAAGTTTGTGAAATACAATGTCTTTTTGTGAATATACCTGTAAGATTTTGTGAATTAATTTACAATTAACGAAAATTTGCAACCTCTCTATTGTAAACCAATGGCAGACGTTGAATGGCACTAAAAGTGCAGTGTGACCAAACACATACTGCCTGTTTATCACTAGGCCTATGCCTTAAATTTGTGGGTTTCTTGCTAAATGGTTACTGTACTTCTTATATCTTGCAGCACTGGAAGTTCATTATATTTATTTCAAGTCTCATTTAAAAATACAAAAATTAAATAATTTCGTTAAATACAATCTAGCTTTTCTTAAATATATAAAAAGTGACAGGATATGATATCATCAATGGAAGATTTTGGGAATTAATTTACAATTAACGAAAATTAATTTGCATCCTCTATATTTGAAAACGTTGTTCAATAAAAAAGTGAATTCAAAAATTCAAATGGCCCAGTCAGAAAGAGAACCTGAATTCGATTAGATATATCAGCTCGTATTTGTTACCTGAATATGTGTTGATGGAAGGCCTGGAAGCAATCAGTTTTTGAAATTAAGTTACAAACCAACATCACGTGGTCACTGTTAGCACTTCACCACTGATGACCAGTGGGCATTTTTATTTCCTAAAACATGGAAACATTTCATTCTTAAAATGTAATTGGTTTTTAGATTTGCTATAATGAACAATTTGTATTTTTGACTTTGCGTGTTTGTAACGCTCCATGCACTGGCTTTATTTTGTCTACCTGCTGCTGATCATTGATTTGTTCCTGCTGAGAAGTCATTGAAGTGCAATGGGGGATTGTTTGATGTAAACTTCATAGAAAGTCAATTGTTTGTTGCAGTGTGTTACAACAACAATAAGTTTCAATACAATAATAGACGTACTTTATAATCTGATAGACCTTTTTATACTTAATGAGGGGATTTGGGTGTTGTCCACATGTCACCTTAGAGGCCATCATTATACCTTGTTTCTTGTTACTACTATACTCCCCCATGCACTCACTATATAAGGGTCACTCCATAAATCTAAATTTGATTATTTTTACATTCATGTATAGATTGGGTGCTCCACAACAAAAAGTTCTATATATAGAATGAAATTTAGGAATTGTAAATAATAATAAAAATCTGAAAGGCTTCTCGCTGCAGTGGCACAGGCAAAAATTGACTTTGAAGGTGGACCAGCTAGAGCATAGAAACTTTATGGAGGGGGGGGGGATGGGGTTGTTTGTAACTGGAAATTTGCTTGGGGAAGGGGGGGGGGCTACTCCGATAATTTTCCTGCCTCCCATCTGTGTAACTGTAGTGTCTATAGGTTTTTGTAGACTTGTCATTGTATGGGGTTACAATTTTAGGGAATATCCATAAATTACGTTTGCAAAAAAATTCCTTTTTGTCCCAAATTGTGAGCCCTCCTCCCTGTTAAGTTTGCAAATTAAAATAAATTCTTCGTTTTAAGAATATATATATGCTGGAAAACTTGCATTCTTGTGGCTAATGGCTATCCATTCAGGCGTCGTCCATAAATTACGTCTAAACAAAATGCCCGTTTTTAGGACCCACTCACCCTTTGTTAACTGTCATCAAGTTTTGAAGAAAGGACCTATCCATCCACTCCAATAGTTGACGTCATCTTTTTATTTGAATAAGGAAATTTTTATATCTGGCCATATATTAAAATTAAATATATCAAAATTTAAAAGTGAACTTAAGCAGACTATTATTATTTAATATTAAAATATAAAAAATGTAATGCAAACCCAGATTTCTTTTGTCAACTCATGAGCCAAGGACCCCTACGTCACCACGTGACACCATATAACCCACCCACCTATTTGCAAAAGTAATTTATGGACGGTGCCTTATTGATTTAATTGCTAGACATATATTTCTGAAATTTTCTAATTTTAAGATTGAGTTTTCACAAATTTTCCAATTTGGCCCGAATAAGCTCTCTCTATGGGTCATTCCATGCCAAAACGTCCAATTTTTAAAAATCGCCCCACCTGACCACAAGGGATTTTGATCAAAATTTACCAGAATGTTAGTAGATATGTTGTATTAATGAATGTAAAATATTATCCCTTAATTT
>JAQIXP010001989.1:0-16390 GCA_034700285.1 Proteroiulus fuscus | reverse complement strand
AATTTCCATTTTAATTATAATTTTTCACGCTCTTTTTATTAAAACCAACTTGTTTCAAAGTGAGACTGTCCTTTTAATATAAGGTTTTTCAAATATCAGAAACTAAATTACGAGGTATAGCCCTTAAGTATGCTATCCAATTGTCATTCTCTGTCCTCCAAAAAAAATCACAACCTACCACATCGAAGTCAATATCTTCATAAATTTTCTTTTCTTCTTCTGTAAGGGGAGCTACTTCATCTAAAGCTCCAGGTACTAGAATCTTTCCATTCACATCAGATAGGGTGCTCATTAGATACACCAGGTCAGCCATGGCTTCGTGACTAACAAATAAATGTAGATTATTTATTTGGTAGTGAAAAGCTATCTAATCAAAAAAAGTATCGAGAATCCTTACACTGTTCCCCCGAAAACTCCAGAATGCAAATCCTTAGTCGCACACTCAATTTCGACAAAAAAATATGTCATACCACTGAAAAAAGGAAATCAAAAGTTGACTTTTAAGTAATGTAACATTAATTTTTCATTGAAAAAAATTAGTTATTAAGATTTTTGACTAAATAACGAGGGAAGGTATATTTACCGAAGCCCATATGTCAAACAAGGCTTTGTCTTGCCTAGCCAATAGTTGTCAGAAATGCAAACATAATCAACATCCTAGAATGGGTTAAAAATATTTAAATTCAAAGAGTTTTCAGAAAAAAAATTACACACTTCAGAGCAAATTTCATACCTTAAGGAAACTGTCTTTTCGAGCGTAAAGCAAGTCATCAAGCCCCTCAGAACCAGATTCTTCCATGCCCTCAAAAACAAACTAGAAACAGACTGCTATGTAGTCAAAGTTAAAAATATGTACTGGTCCCAAATTATGTTTTCTTGCCTTCAAATTGACTGGCAATGCCTGGCCCGTCTTCTCATACGCTTCAAGTGCATTTAGCCACCCAAGAACTGGACCCTAATTAGATGACACTTGTTTAATAATGTTTGAGGATACGACTAGTTGAAAGTTTTATATCACTGTTATATATAAACCTACTTTATCATCTGTAGAGCCTCGTCCGAACAATTTCCCCTTGATTTCGGTTAAAACGAAAGGCTCGGTGTCCCACCCGTCCTCCTGTAAGCATGTTCATAAATTTAAAAAAAAAATCTAAGCGAGTTGGGATGCAATTACTCGATTGACGAAAAATACCAAGAGAGCTGGTTGCACATCCAAGTGCCCATAAATGCAAATTGTCTTCTTTTTTGGGTCTTTACCCAGTTGGCCGAGTAATATTGGTGGCAGTGGCAGTTTTGTGCCGTCGGGTAACGTTTGAATGCCAACATCTGCAAGTTCAATGGTTGTGCCAAATGCACGTAATCTCTAAAATCACGAAAAATATTTGTAAGGAAAATTTTGAAGAGGGGAGATTTAGAAATTCTGTGTATGTGTGGAAAATAAATAGGAACCTTGGCTATCCAATCTGTCATTGTGTTGATATGGGGTCGACATTCTGGCCATGCTGAAACACTTTTGATAGCTACTGCTTCTTTGAGGTCAGCAATGAACTTATCTTGGTTTTGATCGATGTAACTAAAGAATATATTTCTGCCTTTATTTGCTAATAATTTATCAATGTTAGTACTGTAGTAATCACGTGGAATTACTTGGGCAGTACAGGCCCTAAACAATCTAATTTCAGTTAATATTAAAGTTTCTCGAAGAAATATTAAGTTCTAGAGATAAAATATTTATGATTGTATTTCTCTAAATTTCCAAGTTAACTTTCTCACGCAACTTATAGGTAGGCCTACAGTGTGCAATAGGAATTTCAGTCCTCAATGTTTTTAAATTTATTAATGTTAATTTTATCTGTAAATTTGATCATTTTTTAGTATCGATTCGGCATCCCTATAGGGCAACAATTACTAGGCCAATTTATAGCAAATTATTTTTAGTATTTTATTGTCGGTACCGGTATACATCTTTTTATCAAATTTTTATAAATGTAGGCTTACAGAAATGATAACAATGCAATCAGATTGCCTATTTTCAATCATAATCATTTATTGGAAACACGTACCTAATTAGTAAACTTAGCCGACAGTTCAATATAATACCAATTACAAGTAGGCCTATTAGTAGTAGGCTTAATTAATTCTTAAATTCCAGATTCAGAGCTTGTACAAGTGTTTGAGACTTTGCTTTAAGAATAAAATATTTAACTGGTGTTGTAACTAAAACTTGAATTATTTACTGATATAGACCTCTGTAACAATCAAATCTGCTTAAAGATATAAAAAGCAGCATCACAGCTTTAGTTTTTAATTAGTTAAAATTTACTCGGAATTGGAACCGTTGAAACGATTTTGCAAGGGCTTGGGTATCCAAGAAAAATATCCTGCACAAATACTGCAGTAGTAACTTCAGTACTGTGCATGTAGGCTACTGATCGTTTTGCAGTGTATGGATGCAACATATGACTTCATAATTTATCAAAAAATGTCTGGAAGAATTACAAATCTTCAATTCAGCAATAAATTAATTTAAAGTAATTTATTATGGAACCAGTACCGGTAGGACTACTGGATTAATGCAGCTATATGCTATGATAGTTACTGTTAATTAATTTAACTGCACTGGGGGCGTATAACAGCAGTAAAATATATATATATATGTATGGAGCCCTCTTGGAAAGTATGGGGAATCTGTACATTATTAGCCACCTGTTGACTTATTTGTATATATTCTATAAAGGAGTAAGAGTTTCTCGTCTTCTTCCTGACCTGTCGAGGCCAGACCAGCCATGGAAACAACTAAAACCCACGGTGTAGCTAAAACCATATTTAAGACGAAGGCAGCCGAGCTAATGAACCAGTCTTATGACCATCATGTACATTGTATTAGAACAACAATCTTTATTATTTAAATACCGGTATATATATTAAAAGAAAAAAATAACGACAAGAATAAACATGTAGTGACATGCATGCATGCCAACTAGCTTGTATATATATATTCAATTTATTATATTAATTTACCGGCATGTAATTATTAATTATGTAATTGCATGTCACTCTCAAGAACCATAATATGTAGCTGTTTCATCTCAAGATTAGTTTTTTGCTAGCTATACGTAGCATGCTTTTTCCTATACGGTATAGGGAAAACCACGCAAGCAAAAGACAAATCTTGAGGTGAGATATTATATAGAACCTTGCACGTATAAGCATTTTTTTTTTTTAACTTACTCAAAAAGTTTCTTCATTTCTTTACTTGGTGCCATATTTTAAATGATGGGTTTATAAATTCAACAGAAATATACCGGTATTGTCGTTTAATTTATATTAATAATTAAATTCCACTGAATTTTAAATGGTCCAAACCACAATATAAAAAGAAATTACTTGTCAAACACGATACTGGCAAGTATTAATAGATCTGCAAAGTTTTGGGATGTGCAACTCATGAGCTGATTGTATTTCTATAGGCTGGTTGTTATCAGAATTTAATGTTATTATTTGATAGGCTCATATGCTTAGGGAAGATGATAAAGGTCTCATTTATTGCCCATTGTTATCATTGACCACATAGAAACACGATTGGCTGATACTTATTGTTGTTTCTCAGAAAAACAACATTTTCTTCCAAGTTTAAAGACACCCTGTATTTTATATACCGGTTATTGTTTATCGTCTGCTCTAATTATGGTTCAATCCCACGTGCCAGCAGCTGACCATGTGCTTTTATTTCAAATAAAAAGTGGTATTTCGTGTGATTCGTCTAAGTTTGGTAAGTTTGGACATTAATTAAACTTGAGCTGCATTAGTTTATAACCTTTTTCGTTTTACAGGGTTTAAGCATGCTGAAACTACAGTATAATTTGCTACAATCTGCTGCAGCACAATTTCGTTTGACCAAGCAATACCGACAACATGTTATACTTTTCAATGTTATCAAGAAATTATGCGTGGTAAAGTTTGCAAGGCTGCCCTGTTATTCGACTAATATTACTGAGCATAAGTTAAACTGCCAGCAGAAGAGGGTAAAGTGGTGCAAGAACGGGGTTCGGTTGGAAAGCACATCGACTCGGCCTCTTTCTGACATAAATGAACATTTGCGATGTATTACTGTCAACACTTGCTCGGATGTTTACATGTTCTGGCGAGAAAACGACGTTAATAGGAGCAAACCTCTGCGAGGTGTAGATTTTGATGTTGTGTACTACGACTCGAAGCCAAAAGCAGCATCTCATATACCGGTCATTGTGGCCCTTCATGGGACTGCTGGATCCCACTTACATTTTGCACCTCTGCTGCCTTATCTAAAAGATACTGGAGCTCGCATTGTGATTCCTAACTTTCCTGGTTTGTTAAGATGCTTAGCTAGATCTGAAATTCCTAGTAACATATTTTTTCCATTTAATCAAAGTAAATTGTCGAAGTTTGTCTGGGGCAAAATAGCTGATTCAATATATATTATATGGTGGTTTTAAAAACAAATATTTCGGCTATCAGTCCATAATTGTGCTGCTCGGTTCTTTGCGCTGGATAAAAATTGCTTGTATGTCCAGAAGCATTCGCATGTTTTTATATTGATTGCAACAAGTTTTGTGTAAAAATTTTGGCAAGATCCTAAGGGGGTGGCCAGAAATTGGGTTCAAAATTCAAAAAATTTGGAGAAACTCAAGTTTTGGGGATCCATGTAGGCTTGTCAAAATATTTTTTTCATATTTCATTTTTCAAAAATGAACAAAAATTCTGAACAATGCTATCCAGGCAATGAGCAGTTTTGCTTCATAATTTTGGACTGAAAATAAGTGAAAAAAAACTTTGTTTGGGTATCGGCACTATCCCCATAGACTTATTAATAATTGTAACTTTTTTCTTTCACAAAATATATTTATTCATCTACCCCAGAACACTATAAATTATATGAAATGTCAGTTTACTTGGGTTTACTGGGATATTTTTTCTAAAAAAAAAAAGAAAAGAATCAATATTTCATATTTTTATTTGTAATTTAGGGTGTGGGTATACATCACTGGATGAAGAAAGAGCATTTTCACATACTGACCAAGAAAGGGCAGCTTTTGTCATGGATTTCTTAAATACTGTTGGCATACACAGGTATATTTCTAGCTATTTTTCCAAAAATAAAGATAAACAATAATAAAAAAAAAAACGATTCAAAATTATGAGAAGTATTGAATTCAGAACTTATAAGTATACATTGAATAATTAATAAAGAAATTTACAACAAGTATTAATTGAAAAAAGTAATTTAAATTATAACAGCCGAAACTTTTATGTCCAAAAATATCTACTTGGCCATTTGCCTGTTTTTAACCATTCTAAACTATTTTCCATATTTAAAGGTGCACTATATCCTGGCGAAATTTTGGTTTCAAAATGTGATTCAATGAACGTGCATATTTCAGCAAAGCAAATGTAATAGGCGTGTCATGTGCATTGAATCCAATTCAAAAAAGTTTCATCAAAGATTAAAGCAGTAGATCTAGTAATTCTAATTACATTTTTAATCTTTTATTTTTTTTGTAGAGTCGATGTTCTTGTAATTCACAGCGCTGGAATTTATCCAGCTTTATATTGCCTGAATGATGTGGACTGGTTTAAGTCTATTGTGTTTCTAAATCCAGGAGGACATAGAGTGAAGTAATAAAGATAAATTGGTAAATAATTAAATGGTCCGAAAACTTTCAAAACTTACATCTTTTAACTTTCAGACAACTACAACCTATGTGGCTCTTTCAATTTTTAATGTCATTGACGGAAATACGATTAGTCCAGTATTTATTTAAATTCGTAGCACCAATTATTTTGAAACGCTTTCCTGGCATGAATCTCAGTAAAGAGGAATTACAGGTGGCAGCTCGAAGCTTGGTTTTTGTGAATTTCGACTATGTAAGTAAAAATTACTTTACGTAAGCCTTATCATTGTAATTTTGTAACATGCACATGTATTCTTTTTCTCAACTAGGTTAGGGAAAAATTAGTAGAATTAAGGTTAAGAGAATTTCCGATGGTTTTTTCGTACGCAATTGATGACAAAGTAGTCGGCGCAGAAGTTTTCGACGAAATGGTCCAAATTCTTCAGTTCAGTTCAGACGAAATAGTGCGCTACAATGCCGAGGGACTGGTCGTACGAGCCAAATCGATGCCGGTGCGACGGCGGCAACAATCCTGCATTATTTTTGAAACTGGTGAACATTTTGTCATGAAAACGCACTCAAAAATTGTCGCACAAGCAATAAGCGAGCTTTTAAAGTGGATCGAAAGTAGGCCAGCTGTAATACCTTTAAAATAGCCAAATTTAAAATTTAAAAGTACCATGGGTACGTATAATTTTATTGTTGGATTTGTAGGTATGTATAATTTTAATGAAATAGTATTTATGGACTTATGTATTTCTACTGGTAATTAGATTAATTATTTTGTTGAGCTTCCTTTTGATGTATAAGGTCGACATTAAAAATCTGATAAAATTTTTTTGAACTTTTGGGTGGCTGTGTAATTGCTTTCAAGGTCATTGGTATGCAGTAAAGGTCGTGTGCGAATGAGTAATTTAATTAGAAAGATGGCCTGTCGTTTGCTTACCAAAGATAATATTAAAGAATTTGTGAATTCATTTGATAACTTTCTTACCGATTGTGATGGTAAGTACTTCAAATTTTTAGTAATCATAGCCAAAAATTAAAATCAGTTTTAAATACATGTGGAATTAGTGCAAATTGATTGTAGTCTTGGATGAGGTCCAAGATGTAAAACCAGCTTCATGCACTTTAAATCGTTTAGTTGCACCTTGGACTGATAGCACCTTGGTATTATAATCCAGGAAATTATCCAATATGACATATGCCTTTAATAATTTTTCCAGATGTGTGTTTAGCATATCAATGTTATAAATATACATGCTCATAGTGATTCTATTTGTTTTCATTTGAAGGAGTTCTTTGGCATGGAAATAATGCAATTGATGGGAGCCAAGAAACATTGAGCACTCTAAGGAAAATGGTAATTTGCGTGATTCTGAATATTTCATTTTAACTCAGTGAAAAAGAGCCTGTATTTATAGGCTTATGTTTTATGCATGTGGTGTTCTTTCATATGGCAACTTGTTTTTAAGTTAAATACGTGTATGGAAAAAGTTCTTTGCCGTCCGACCGGTTACGGGTTTGATTCCGGGCACAGTGGCGGTGGGAGAGTGAGGGTTGATCATGGGTACCCTCAAACCATCGATCCCGCTCGCCTCCTGTTCCAACTAGGTTACCGAGCTTTTTCCATAAATGATAGCTCAGAATTTACACAAATATAGAGAGAGTGGATGAAGGATGTATGCAAAAATGGCATTTCATAAAAAAACAGGAAGATCTTTCTTTAAATTAAAATTTCTATAAATTGATATTTGTAACATAACACCTTCATCTTCTTTGCCCTTCTATTTACCGGACTGCTGAATTCTAGTTCTATGAAGCAGATTGAGTAGTAACATTCCCGTTTCGCATTTGGGAGATCTGGGTTCAATTCCCAAGGTCGGTTGCCTTGATCATGGTTTTCGTGGTTTCCCATTAGGCGACCCTCTATAGGCCTTTGGGAATAAAGCAAATGCCAGGACAGAACCTCTATAAAGTCGCCACGACCGTGTTTCCCTTCCAGTCCAGCTACAATTTAATTTTTACTGCGGGAATTATTACTATCTTGAGTGCAGATAACTGCAATTAATTAATAACATTCATTTCCCTTTCACTTTTAAAGCTACACCGTGTTTTAAAGTAAGCGTGGTGATTATAAACTTAGTTTTAATTTTTTTTTCAGGGCAAACGGGTGTTTTTTGTTACCAACAACAGTACTCAAACACGCTACGAATACGTTGAAAAATTCCATAAATTAGGTTTTGAAGCAGCAGTTGTTAGTGAAAATTTTGTTTGCTCAATATTTTGTGTATTTCATGACTGCTCATTGGAATAATACGATACCATTATTTTCTATTGATAGGATGAAATTTATTGCACTTCAAATGCTATAGCAGGCTACATGCAGAAAATAGGTTTCAATAAAGTGGCCTATGTGGTTGGATCGACTGGAATATGTGGGGAACTGGATGCTGTTGGAATAAGGCATCTTGATGTTGGAGTAAGCCAAATTATAATCTCATAAGTGCAAACTCTGGTAATTATACTTTAATTAAACTGAACACCTGATTTTATCTAGCCAGATTCAATCCAAGGGGACATTCGCGAGCTGGTCTTTGGTGCTGTCGGTTTGGAAGAAGAGGTAATATTACCACCGGTATTTTTATTAATTAATTGATATTCTATTTAACTGGATAAAAATTGATTCCCCTGTTTATGCTGAAATTTAGCAAAGTTATTAAAGTTAAGGGTTTCTTAGCAGGTAGGCAGCATGATGCTTTTTGCAAGCTAATTGCCACTATGACTTAATCCCAGCATATATATTTCCTCTCAAGAGTGTATATTTATGTATTTTTACTTACGGTACCGTATTAACATGGCTACACCAAATTGCAAAGTTTCACGTCCTCTCAAACTAAATTAAATTAACCCAAACTTTTTTTTTACCTTTTATTTACTGAGCAATGCTTTTTTATGTAAAAATTATCCAAAAAGTTTCATATATAATCCATGATGTAGTTCTCACATAAAAAAAAACATAAAAATAAGTGAGTGACTCTGCCTGGCATTCAGGAGACCTGGGTTCAATTCTCAAGGTTGGCTGTCTCAACTATTTTAGTGGTTTCCCATGGTCCCTCGCTAAATTACTAAATAAATAACGGGACTGGCCATCATAATTCGTAAATTTATATTCTGTTTGCCATGCATTTACTTATTTATTTTTGGAGCTTTAAATTGTACTACAGAGTATATCCAATTATTACAATTTAAGGACGAAAACTAGCAATGTTGCGTGGCCTTTATCATCAGAACAATTTATTTGCTAAACTAACTGATTCTTTACCTTAATATGCCGATTTTAGGTTGGAGCCGTTATTGTCGGCTTGGATCGGCATTTTAATTACGTCAAATTATTAAAAGCAGCAAGTTATCTGGGAGATCCAGAATGTCTTTTTATTGCGAGCAATATGGATGACCGCTTTCCTGTAGAAAACAGCAAATTTGTAGTGCCTGGTAAGTGTTTTCAGCATTTGAAAAATTGTTACTTTATGATGTTAGGAATTTTGCAAGTTTGAATGAAATGTTATTTCAGGTACAGGTGCAATTGTTGCAGCTGTGAAAACAGCAGCAGCTAGAGAACCCATTGTATTGGGGAAACCTAACAAGGGAATGTTTGAAGCTATGGCTCACCAGCACGGGTTAGATCCCTCTCGAACGGTTATGGCTGGCGACAGGTCTGTTGAAATCTTTGTACTTTAGCTTGGGTCATCCTAGTTCCATTGACTGAGTATTTATGTATTTTTTAATTTGCCAAGGTTGGACACTGATATTTTACTCGGAACCAATTGCGGTTTGCAAACTTTACTCGTTTTAACAGGGATTTCTAACCTAGACGATGTAAATAAGTGTAAAGCGAGCAATTCGATAGAAGATCATAAACTCGTTCCGAATTATTATATACCAAAAATAGGTGATTTTGGCGAGCTTCTTAAAACAATTGCATAATCTTATAAAAAAGTAATTGAATGTACATTTTTTGGGGGATATAATGAAATTATGCTATTCATTTAATGAACTTTGTGTGACTTTTTATTGTCATTTGTAGCTATAGTGAGTCACTACATACACAGGGCTTGTATGAAAAGAACTTGCATGATGATAATATTAATGCATTGGCATATTCAAAGGGTTTTGTACAAGGTTGTAAGCTTTAAAGTACGTGTCTCGAGCCCCATTTTAACAATGCTTTGGTGAGCCCCCTCCCTACAGTTGAAAATACAGAAATACTGTAGTTGAAGTGTGCACTGTATGAAGGTTTATGAAACAAACACCAACATATAATTTGTGCAGATTTTGTTTAGAAAATGTGCATGATTTTTCTTTTGTATTATTTCTACAGTTTTTTGAATGGTTTTACAGTTTTTCTCATAGCGATAAGTTTTTCTGGATCAACCAGAAAAACTTATCGCTATGAGAAAAACTGTATAAAGAATTCAGAACAACTGCAAAAAGAACTGTAGAAAAAAACATGCACTGTGATTTTTATACACAAAATCTTCACAAATTACTAAACTTAATAAACCTTAGTAAAAGTGTAGACTAGTTTCAACTGCAGTTTTTCTGCAATTTTGCAGGTGTGTATGCTCTTTTCTATTGGGAAAATATGTGATGTAATGAGTGTAAGCAGCATTCACGCCCCAGGAATTCACCATTAATTTGCATAATTTATGGGTTACCCTTAATTGGAAATATATGGGAACCATATGCAATTATTAAAAATACAAATCTGCAGCTTGCAAATTAATGATTTAAAAGTCAAAAGTTTGTGACCCTATATAGGCAGGTATACCAGTATGTAATAAGTATATGACTATAGATAGGTATGGATTCGGCTTAATCAAGCCTTAATGTTTACTAATAAAGTAGGCTATGAACAGTTAATAATTAATTGTCAACCAGAAAAAATAATAGTATGATGATGTGAAAGTGTTAGGCTCAAAAGAAGCCATAAAAAAGCTGGTAAGAAAAGGATTAATAGAAACACAGCCAACTAAGATTTTTTTTATTTGATAAATAAATATGCATAATATTATGAATAAAATTAAAGAAATCTAATAAAAAAATGAAAAAAAATAAAAGAATGTCAAGTTTACGAAAACAACCACTAGATGGTGCTATATGTTCATTAACGCGCCAAAATGTTACGACATCCTATTTGCAGTCTTTTTCATCGGTCATCCGCCTCGTGTCTTCGTTTTGCTCCTGCAGAATTTGGTAAGATATTGTTTTATTTTAATTTACCTGCTTAAGACTTTTTGAGCGTATAATTCAATTGATACATTAGGCTGATTATTTACCTATCAATTTACTGTAATATGGTCAGCTTATTTTATGAGTAAAAGTGATTTACCGAGGAAGAACTTGGAACGCACATAGATGGCAGCCATGTTGTTTCCTAATTTCTATTTTGATTTAAATTGAATTCCAAGTTATATATTTCCATGATTTACCTGCTGTAGATTTTTAACTACTTTCGCTGTTTATGGAGTGTATTATCTCGGAAAATCTGGTTGAAGTTTACCCGCAGTTGCCAAGTTACTGATTATCGGCACAAACAAAAGCTGCATTGTCACATTAGGCCTACGACAATGTGCGAATCAAGCTGCACCGTATGGAATTTATTTACTACTAAATGGTATAAAATAATGGACACTTAACAGCTGATGGCCCTTTAAATTAAAATAAAATTAATGTATTAGTGCTGCGAGGAAAAGTTGGGTTAATGTTATCTTGCAAAAGATTGTTAAGGAACTCCAGAAACTATTGAAGCAATGACCTCCAATATATGGCTGCCTTATTAAATTATTAATTAATGGTCGATGTTCCTACGTTAATATGAAAAGCCTATCTGCATAAGCTTTGTCATGCTTTATTAGCATTATTGAGATATTTTTCTTACATAACATTGCGTTTGACTGGGGATGTGCCACTTGCACATGATCAAGGTTTTTACCTTGGTATTTACAGTATGCCTTGTGGTCAGTTTTTGTGCCTTGCTGAAGATCTCTTTTTTGCAATTTATTTTCAGTGACAACTCATCATGTCAGATCCTGAGAAGTAAGAACTTATTTTTCAGCATGATACTTGTCTTAAAACTTTTTGCATGAATGTTCATTTTCTATTTTTCTGAACCAATTGAACAGTTTTCAGAATAATTTACACATGCACTAATTATTATCCCAACAATTTAATTTTGCATAGGACTATAAGGTACTATGAATGTGTGTGGCAGCCACTGCCACATGTCTTTTTGATGTACTATTTGCATATTTTATGCATCAAGTAGCCTACCTGTTCTTACGAATTTGGATGACTGGCTACATGTCAATAATAGGCCTACCCATTTAGTACATCAATCTAAAAATCAAACAAATAGTCCGAGCCTGGATTACCGAGTGATTGGCACTCCTGTCTAGAACTCGAGAGACCGGGGTTCTCCGCGAATACTGGGGCTGTTCTGCCAAAAGCCAGTCAAGATATCATTCCTTTTCTTATTTGCCTTTATTTGCGGTTATTTAAAAGGGAAGTCTCACCTGAACAGTTAAATGTAAATGAATGAGCAAAAAAGTTGATACAAGAACGTGAAAATTAAATTGTTTCAAAATATACCATAAATAAAATATAGCGGGTTTCAGCACGTGATTTGATGCAAATTGCAGTTCAATGAAAGCAAACCTAATACTGTATGTCGACAGATTGTCACATCCCCTCTGTATTAGGATATAAATTTTTAAAATATTTTTATTTAGGTGGTCCTCAAAAATCTTAGTTTGGTAATCCTCATGTCAGTGTTTTTAAGTGTCATAGCTGAATATTTCACAAATAGAATTTAGTGGATGGAGCCAAAATTGATACTTTCAATGCTGAAAGTAACCTAATTAACTCATGCATTGTGCTGAAGAGATAGGCCTACCAAAAAAAGTTAATTTTCTCACCATTACCTCTTTAGCAATATGGCCATGTAGGCTTATATACATTTCAGAAAGTTGAGAACTGCTTACTTAATCTGCTTATCATGTCAATTTCAAGTTTTCAACTTCTCTTATCAATTCTTGTGTTCTTTTATTTCAAAGAAACTTGTAATGAGGTGAGACTTTCCCATTAAAGCAAACACCAATTTTGGTAAAGGCATAAGGCATAAACTCCAGAATTTAAAATTAGCAGCAGTAAGCCTAAATTAATTCAAAAAATTGTATTTGCTCTGCCGGGAAAATTAGATTTATTATTTTTAAATGATAGCTTTTGATGTGGGTGCATTATTTTGCACGTAACAGCTCAGTATATCATAATATGTTTGTTAGAAAGAATTTATTTCTAATTTACTTCAACAGAGCAATGGAATGGGGTAGCCCTATTGAAGACGGCGATGTCGAAGATGTGGAAGAGGTCGAGGTTGAGGACAATAAAGCAAGTACGTCAAAATAGGTGCAAACTTCTTTTGCTTACAGGTGTCAACCATTTCTCTCGACTTGTTTTTTCTTCAATTAGATGAAGTAACGTCGCAGTTAATGAAAAACCCCGAGCTTCTAGCAGCACTCCAATCTAAATTGGGCACTATCGTAGGCACTCCTTCGGGCTACATTGCCAGGTACTTCTACTAACTTTGTTGCAGATTATCTTCATTTTAATGCTGTTGCTTGTGTTGAGATTATCGCCTAAAGCCAGTTCTTTTTATAGCTTGCCTAAACCAGTTAAAAGGCGTATCAAAGCCCTCAAGAAACTTCAGCTAGAAACCACAAAAATAGAAGCTAATTTCTTCCAAGAAGTTCATGCTTTAGAATGCAAATATGCTAAGCTTTATCAACCGTTATATGACAAGGTTAGTGAAGATTTTTAAAATCATAAATCTAGATATATCACGAGGTTATAAATTGTTTCATTTTGTGCTAGTAACATCTCGATCTTGAGAAAAATATCTTAAATTTGTTTCGAAAATGTTTTTTTTGGTCCAAAGAAACTAGATTTGTAAATACTATAGATTTTTGTTTGTTAGGGTTATATTTTTTGAAACCGTTCTCACTGTGTTTGCCATATGCTTTTAAATGCCATAACATTATGAGCAGAAAAGTAATTAAAACATAATTTCGGGTTTTGTCCTGAAATTTTAACTAGGAGGAGAGTATTCACATGCGAATAGTTTGTACAAGGAGTATAGAAAGTACTGTATTTATGCAGACGTCATTTTCACCAATGAGCAATTTTCCCCATTTTTTAGAGAGTGCAAGTTACTTCTGGTCAGTACGAGCCTAACGATGAGGAGTGTGAATGGCCTTCTGAGGATGAAAAGGATGAAGATGAATTGGCTAACGATGCACAAACTAAATTAAAAATAGAAGAGGCAAAGAGTAAAAACTGTACGTTCTTTACATCTACTATTTATTTATATTTTTTAATGATTGTAGGCCTATGCATGTTGTTTTCTGAGGCAAGCTTAAGCCAAACAATGTCCAAAACTGAAATTTATAAGTAATTGTTGGAATTTTTCAGCTAATGAATCTGGCATTCCAGAGTTTTGGTTAACAATATTCAAAAATGTTGAAACGTTAGCAGAAATGGTCCAAGATCACGACGAAAATATTCTCAAACATTTAAGAGACATTAAAGTTCATATGTCCGAAGCAAATCCAATGGTAAGTCAATCGGAATTGTTTGCTTGGGGAGAAATTGTGTTTAGTGCTATCCTGCTGAGAAATAATTTGGGAAAATGTCATTTACTCTTTCCAGGGATTTTCTTTAGAATTTCATTTTGAGCCTAACGAATATTTTAGTAATATAGTCTTAACTAAGGAATATGAAATGAAGTGCGTGCCAGAGGAAGGGGACCCATTTTCTTTTGAAGGTCCAGAAATAGTTAAATGCAAAGGGTACGCTGATGTTGAATGAATTTAATAAGTCGAAATTTGACCAAAAATCTCATTTTGGGAACTCACCAAAACTTCTTATTCTTTCGATTAGATGCACCATCGATTGGAAGAAAGGGAAAAATGTTACTGTTAAAATGATTAAAAAGAAGCAGAAGCATAAGTCGAGAGGATCAGTGAGAACCATCACTAAGACTGTTCAGAACGACTCCTTCTTTAACTTCTTTAGTCCACCTCCGAGTAAGTTTGTTATTTTTAATCAAGAGCTACAGGCTTATTTACTCCTTGTATTTGTTTTCCTCAATTTTATTTTATCTTCAAACAGTTCCTGAGGATGAGGATGCCGAAGTGGTAAGTGCCATCATATGCATCGTCTATATTTGAATCTTATTGTAAAACCAATTCTTAATTAAATTTCTCGCACTTCTTTTTTTGTCAGGACGAGGACACAAGGGCCCTCCTAGCAGCAGATTTCGAGATTGGCCATTACATTCGAGAGCGGATCGTTCCACGAGCCGTCCTGTATTTTACAGGCGAAGCGTTGGATGATGATGTAAGTGTCGTGTCAGTGGTTTGTAGCAAATTTTGGGCCTTTAAACATGCTTTTCTTTCCACTGTTGTAGTATGATGACGATGAAGAGGGTGAAGAGGAGGATGATGAAAACGAAGATGACGACGACGATGAGAATGATGCAGATTACAATCCCAATGTAAGCTAAAACCTATCTGCATATAATAAAAGCATTGGAATTTGAGGCCTTAAAATACCTCGGGTAAATGTTGGGAATCTTTATGGGATATCCTAGGATGATCTAATGCTGCAAAGTATTGCTAAAATTCAAACTAACGGGTAGAGTTTCTAAATGTGGAAATTCACCAGATGTCATCAAGAGCTTTTACAATTTACAATGATATACGTCTATGGCAAATTTTTAACACTGGCTGCGATTTTAGTTAGGATGACAGATGGCCCATTACTTTTGATTAGGGGGAGGGGAAGGTGAATCTTGAGGTTTTTGCCACGTAGATTGTCCACTTCAATGATACCATTGCATGGTAATGGACGTAGAACTAAATGCAGTGGCGGATCCACGGGGGAGGGGGGGGGGGCATGGCCCCCCCAAAGGGTCAGAACATGCGCGCCCTTCTCTCTCAAAAGGGACAAAATTGGCGCCTATCACCCGTTTTTCAGTTCATTTTTGAGTGCTTTTTAGCAAAAAAGTTGCCTGCGGCGCCATTTGGAATCAATTTTTACAATTTTGTCAACAATAAATTTTAAATTTTCACCTGCGACCCATATTTTGAACAAATTTTGGGTCTAACCTCTCCCCTCCCCGAGCAAAACGGATTTCTACATGAGGCCCTGGTGATAATTTTCACGTTTTGTTTCCTTTTTGGGATTGGAGCCCACCCTTAATATAATGGCCTCCCTCAAAAGGAATTCCTGGATCTGCCACTGACTAAATGCCATATTGTATGTTGACATTTACACAATTTGCAGGGATATTACACATCATGTTCATGATGCATTGTTGGCTGGTAATAAAAACATGATCATACAAGCACTGCTCAGCAGGTGTTGCAACACTGATGCGGTGTATTTCACGAAAACGTGTAACTTTTGTGTAATAATATGCTTTATTCTTTTAACTTTTCAAAAACTTGGGAGTGAGTTTTGGTAAATTACATTAGGCATTCTCCCGCCATGCTTGGTGAATGTGTAAGCACGTTCATTTACAACGTTATGGGCGGGATCACGTAAATTCGTAAAAAATTCTTTTCTCTGATTGGTCACGCAATCTACAACGCCTTTGTAAATTTAAACACGTGAGGGGG